>VDFB02000527.1:0-105221 GCA_007258455.2 Sequoia sempervirens | reverse complement strand
TGATTTTTTTGGACATGAATTCCTTGGACTTGAATTTGATTTCAAGAAGAATCCTTCCTTTAATAATCATGTTCCAAGGAAATTCATACCTAAGTTGGATATGAGAAAGTTTGATGGAAAGGATCCAACCAATTGGCTATGCCAAATGGAGTAGTTCTTTGATATTCATCATGTTCCTAGTCAACAAAAGGTTGCTATGGCATCATTATACCTAGAACTAGATCAATTTATTTGGTATCATTAGTTATGTGATGAGAAGAGAAAAAAGGGTTGTGTGGTCACATGGTCAATTTTTCAAGAGTAACTCACTAACCATTATGGAGAAAAAATTATGGATAGCTACTTCAGAGAACTCATTAAATTAAAGCAAACGAGCATGGTCAAGGATTATATTTATCAATTTCAAACCCTTTCTCTAAGGGTAGAGAATGTGACAAAAGATAATATAAAGGAACTATTTCTAGGCGGTTTAAAGGATCACATAAAATATGAAGTATGATTATTCCAACCACAATCCTTATCACAAGCAATAGTAATGGAAAGACAAGTGGGGGAGAATTTTTTGGCTAGTAGGAGAAAAGGGAATATAAATTTCAATGAAAAGAGATCCCCTATGCATTATCTACCACAACCTACTAGGTTGAATAAACAACAAATTAAGAAGAGAGAAAAAGGGTTATTCTTCAATTGCGATAGTAAATATAGTCAAGCACATAAATGTAGTGAAAATAAATTGTTCTATATTGAAGGACCAAGTGAGGAAGAAGAGGAGGAACCCTTATTAGATGGGGATGAGGATTTATATAATGAATCATATGATTCGCAACCAATCGTTTCTTGTCATGCAATCTCTCATTTTAGTGCTTCACAAACTCTTAAGGTAGTTGGGTTCTTAAAGAAGTAGAAAGTAACAGTGTTGATCCACTTGGGTAGTACTCATAATTTCATCAACAAAATATTTTCTACTCATCTAAATTATTTTATATATCTAGCTCTAGAATTTTAGGTCTTGATTGCAAGTGGTACTGTTAGTTGTTCTGGAAAGTGCCATAACATTAAATTATTCATGGGAGATTATTAGCTTGATAGCCGAATGTATGCTATGTCCATGGGTGCAACAGATATTGTTTTGGGAGTACAATGGCTTACTACCTTGGGAACAATTGAAATGAACTTCCAATAATTGTTTATGAGATTCCAATAAGAAGGAAAGAAAATGGAGCTAAGAGGGTTGAAGGAAAATTCCCCAAAAATGGTGAGTTCTCATCAAATGTAGAAGTTGCTTAAGAAAGGGGTTAATGGATTTATGGTCCAACTATGTTCATTAGAAGTCTCTCAACCTAATGCTCCCACTCGTCCAAATTTACAAGTAATAATTGAGCATCACTCAATGGTTTTTGGATATATTCCTAAAGGAATTCCTCCTAAGAGGGATCATGATCATGCCATACAACTAGTTTTAGATAGCCAACCTCCCAACATCAGGCCTTACTGGAACCCACATATACAAAAAAGTGAGATAGAAAAGATTGTTGAGGAGAGTTAGAGGCTGTAATTATTAGACATAGCCAAAGTGCTTACTCCTCACTTGTGGTGATGGTACGGAATAAGGATGAATCTTGGCGCATGTTCCTAGAATATAGGGTGCTCAACATGTACACCATCAAAGATAAGTTTCCTATTCTAGTCATTAATGATTTGTTGGATGAATTGAATAGAGCTATGTATTTTACAAAGTTATATATTAGATCCGACTATCACCAAATTTGAATTAAGGAAGAATATATTTTAAGACAACATTCATAACTCATGAGGGTCATTTTGAGTTTTTGGTGATGCCATTTGGTCTTACCAATGCTGCATCTACATTTCAAAGTTTGATGAATTCCATCTTTAAAAAATTCTCGAGGAAGTTCGTATTAGTGTTTTTTGATGATATATTGATTTATAGCAAGACATGGGAAGAACACTTGCAACATGTAGATCAAGTATTACAAGTTCTTGAAGAGAATAAATTGTATGGTAAGCCATCCAAGTGTTATTTTTTTCTTAATGAGGTGGAGTACTTGGGAAACATAGTTTCACATGGACTCAAGGTGGATTCTAACAAAATTAAGGCTATCATCGAATGAACTATTCCCAAAACCATTAAGAAATTAAGGGGATTCTTGGGAATGACAGAATACTATAGAATATTTGTGAAGAATTATGGTTGTATAGCAGCACCCCTCACAACTTTATTGAAGGGGGATTATTTTCATTGGAATGAATCCACTAATTTGGCATTTGAAATGTTAAATGAGGCTATGTGCACAACTCTAGTGCTTGCCACTCCTAATTTCAAAAAGAATTTTATTATGGAATGTGATGCTTTAGGAAATGGTATAGGTGTATTTCTCATGCAGGAGGGTCGACCCATTGCTTTTGAGATCCATCAATTAAAGGGTAAGAATCAAATCAAAACCATCTATGAGAAGGAAATTCTAGCAAATATTCATGTAGTAAAACAATGGAGGCCTTATCTAATGGGTAGAAACTTCAAGGTCAAGAAAAACTATGATAACCTAAAATATTTTTTGGAGCAAATATTATCTTCTGACGAACAACAAAAATGGGTTACTAAGATGTTGGGATATGATTTTGAGATTGTATATAAAAAAGGGAAGGAAAATGTTGTGGTAGATGCACTATCAAGGAAGGATGAGAAGGATGAAGCTTTATTGTGTTCCCTTTCAATATTACAAGAAGATTGGGTAGAAGAAGCCAAAGAAGAATGGAAATTTGATATGGCTACTAGTAATCTCATTCAATAATTACAGAGTGATCCTAGTAGTCTAGATATATTTTTTTGGAAGGGATATACCTTGTGGGATAAAGAGTGATTGTATCTTTGCAAGAATTCATATCTCAAACAAAAGATTCTCACAGAGCTACATGAGTCTCTAGTGGGTGGTTATTCAATATTTTTGAAGACATATCATTGGGTCAAGAAAGACTTCTTTTGGGAAGAGATCAAAGGGGATGTTCAAAAATTTGTGGCAGTGTCTTTGATTTTTCAATGAAATATAGGGGAGACAATTAACACACCTGGTCTCTTGTGACCCTTACTTATTCCTAGCCGCTGTTGGGAAGAGGTTTCCATGGACTTCATCATAGGGATTTCAAGATCTAATGGTAAGGATGTCATCATGGCAGTAGTGGAATGCCTCACTAAATATGCACATTTTATTGCATTATCACATCCTTTTACAACAAGTACAGTGGAAAAATCATTTTTGGAGAACATTCAAAAGCTACATGGTATACCCAAGGTTATTGTTAGTGACCGTGATCCTATCTTTACTAGTAAATTTTGGAAAAAATTATTCAAATGTTTGGGTACTTAATTGGCTCATAGTTCTTCATATCATCCACAATCTGGTGGGAAAAAAGAGGTTTTTAATAAGTGTTTGGAAGGATATCTACATTGTTTCACTTCAAAAAAATAGTCTCAATGGGTAGAGTGACTACCACTAGTAGAATGGTGGTATAACAATTCCTTCCATAGTTCATAAAAAATGTTTCCATTTATGACATTGTATGGATATAATCCTCCTTCCATCAGATCATTATTAAAGGAGTCACAAAGAGTTCACGTTGTGGAGGACCACTTGATTCATCAAAAACAAGTAATTTTAGGACTTAAAGAGAATCTATCTATGGAACAAAACCAAATGAAGAAATAGGTAGACCAACACCATAGTGAAAGAATTTTCGAGGTTGGGGATTAGGTTTTCTTGAGATTGCAACCTTATAAGAAAATTTCACAAAAGCAACAGTCAAAGAATAACAAGTTGTCTCCAAAATATTATGGCCCATATCAAATCATGCAGAAGATAGGTAGTGTTTCCTACAAGTTGGAATTGTCATCAACAACAAAGATACACCTAGTTTTTCATGTTTCTTATTCGAAGAAGGTAATTGGGAATAATATCCCTACTCAAATAGTATTACCCGAGCTTGATGAAGAAGGAAGAATCGTATTGGAACCAGAATGTATTCTTAAAAAATGCACAAGGAAGATAAGGACTAGAAAACTCACTCAGTATCTCATCCAATGGAATAATTTACCAATTGAAGATGCCACATGGGAGGATGAGTTCATTCAAACAGTTCCAAAACTACCTAGCATTGAGGACAATGCTTATTTGAAGAGGAGGGCATGCTACACCCTTAATATTAGAGTACATTAGGTTATGAATAGTTAGCTTGTGGCTATCTTAACTCCTAATAAAGTCATATTATCATTATTATATTGTTATTTAGTTGCTTAGGTTGGCCTTGGGATTATATAGGGTTATCTAAGTCGACTCGGGTGATATCCTAGGCATAAATAGGTATAGATAGGAGGTTGTGAGTCTTATTTCATCATAATATTGTGAATTATGTTATCATTGGAGATATTTGGAGGTTTTCCCCCTCAAAGTGGCTTGTTATTCTTAGTTATTATCAAGTATTCTCAGCATATTTTCTATCATATCCTTCTATTGTGCAAGTTATTTCATTACACAATAACTATCACTTCACTCAAAGTGTACTCCATGTAGAATTCTCTTTCAATCAATCACTCTAGCTTAATTCCCACATGTCACACATACACTACATAATAATTGCACACAACTCATATCCATCATGATAAGTCTTTTCAAAATTTGATTGCATGGCACAATTCAACTTCTACACATGAGTTGTTAATTGATTCAAATAATAACTATAGGTACATTTTACCTTAGAAATCATAATTATCATTTAAGATTATTTATGTATATTTATTATTCATTCAAGCATGTCAAATAACATATTTTAAATTTCCATTGCTTTCCATTTAAATATCTTCCCTATCTGTATGAGCTAAGTGTGGACACTTAGCGACTTAGTTGGGGGGAGGGTATTCAAGAATTATTCCTCAATTTTTTCTATTTCAATATTTTTATGTCTTTCTATTTTCTACTATCACCAAGATACATAGATCTTAGTAGAGATATACAAAGCATATAGAAAAATTCAGAGGTGTATTTGGTGTTATAGCATACAATAAATCATAAGTAGTGTAATTGGGGTGATATAACAAGAACACAACAAGAGCATAAGAGAAAAATTGTGAAGTGACTAAAAAATCATAGAGCATTACAATGGGAGGTGATATAATACATAGAGAGCCAAAAATTCATAATCAACTACTAGATGAAAAGCTATATTTTTTTCCCATTTTCCAACAAACTATCTAGTTATAATATTCTCTGAGGCACACAAAATTTAATTAGGTTATGACCCAATAGTTTGTAGCCACATTGCAAAATGATGAAGTAGTTGTTAGGAGATTAAGGGTAGATTCCTTAAAAGTTGCTATAGCTGAAGTATCTAGATTGCCAAGGATAGGAGAAGAGTTTCTAGTTAGGGAAAATGTCATTGTTGCAAGGAATGAATTCTCCCAGATAGGAGAAAACCTGGATTCCTCTTCCCAAGGTACTAAAATATTATCTTTACCTTGGATTTGTGTTTTAGTTGCTTCTTATATGATTAAGTATTTGACATATGATAGGAGACAATCATTGTTATATATAGTTCATTTCAAGCTATTAAGTCATATTCACCATAGTAGGCATGTAAATGTTCCTAATTTCTTGTACAATTTTATAAAGAGAGTTTCATCTAAATACAAGAGGAAAAGAAACAACACAACATTGTCTCATTTTTTTGTAACATTGTTGATAAAGAGGAGTCTTAGGGCCCTGTTTCCAAATGTTTCTTGGGAAACTTTTCTTAATTGTAACAATATTAATAGTATCCTTGAAGTTCCTAATGAGGATAATAGGGGCCAAGAAAAAATAATGGAAGAGCCTATTGTTGCTCTAGAGGAGGGAATGGCCTCTAGCTCCCAAGCTGTACTTGTAGCATGAGAGAGCAAGAGGAGTAGGGATTGAAGGAAACATAACCTGCAACCTCTGTTGAGCAACTTGCAATAGATGATGTATAAAAGAAACCCTTGTTTCCAAAAAACCACAAAAAGGAAAGAAAAGAAAGGTCAAAGCATATTCTTTTTTACCTACAAAGGGGAAGAAGAGGCCCACACAATCAAGGAGACAATCACATCATCTCCAAAAAAGGGCCAATAAAGGGCACAAACATAAAACAAAAATAATATATTCTTATGATTGAAAAAAACTCAAAATTAGAGGGGAATTCTCCTAGAAATGTGAATACACTAGCTATACAATCAATGTACTTTACTACCACTTCTGAATTAGACTCAAAATATGTTTTTGTGGCTAGAAAAATGAGGAGATCCCCAAAAAAACCCTATTTTAGAGGGTTTTGAATACACAAGTGCAATAGGAAATGAAGAGATTTTGGAAAAAAATATGAAGAAAATTTTATTAAACAAAGGAATATTAGCAAAGAATTGTAGGAAGCAATGAAAAGAATAAAACAATTGGAAGAATTGTTAAAAACACATCAATGAAAGGATAGTGAGTGTAACACGCTCAACTAGATTTCTACTATAAAACTAAAAATTGACATTATGAATATAAATATTTATGACAAAAATTCCATAGCTAATTCCATTTAGCACTTTTATGTTCATAAATCACCAATTAATATGAAATAAAAGGATATTCATTTCCAAATGTCAATAGTCACATACAAGTTTGACTTGGCATTCAACAACTCAAATTCAATTCTCAATTACATAGTTTTCTTTTTATTACATCAATTTATTCTCTTTCATCAATGATACATTTACATAATAGAATTTTGATATGATTCCTTATGACAAATCGCCTCCACTAGTGGATGAGAACATGATTGAGGTGCTTTTTGACCCAACCATGAAGCAATGCTTCCCTAGAATTCTTTAGTTAGTTGAAGAATGTTTGACCCTGCATAAAACACTTAGCAAGAGATACAATTTGCAAGGTGGACTCTGTGCGTTCCTAACTACATTCATTTCTATTTGTTGTTAGAATATGCAAGTTCCATGTTAGGTAAACAAATACATTAGAGAGAGAATAAATAAAAAAATCAGTTTTATATATATATATAATGACTGCAAAGCTTGGACAAACTCATGCTACATAAAATGCAACTATGGTTAGATTTGCAAAAGAAAATTTACACTCTTTGGCATCCATTCCCAAAATAAAAGTTCATTATATCAAAGGGGTATCCTCCCTTTTAGACTATCTATTAGCAACATATTCTAGTGTGCTACAATCTACCATTGAATTTATGTATCATTCCATTTTGTTTATTGACCAAAAATAAGTTATTTTATTTAGGTACAACCGTTCATTCATCCATCATAGTCAATCATTTCAATGTCTCAAATCCAAGTTGTTCTATCTCTATAGTTCCTTTCTTGCAATCAAATTCTAATAATCTTATAGTTCCTTTCTTGCAATCAAATTCTAATAATCTTACTCAAAGATTAATCAAGATGAATTAGAAGGTATACCACATGTATGTGCATGTGCGTATAAATGAAAAATTTATGCACGTGCACTTATATTTTTAAGTGAACATAGTTGGAAAATGTGTATACATTCTAAATAGAAAAAGAAATAAATCATCCTTACATGAAATCCATATTCAGAGAAATTTAAACAACTTGTTCAAAGTTCCATTTATTAATTCAATGTTATTTAACTATAGAAATTTAGCCAACATGATTGATTATAATATTCCTAGTAATCATTACCAGAGAAATAACAGTTCATTCTAAAAAGAAGAATATGTTCAATCAATTTTCAATTCTATTTCTAGGTTATCTGTTTCAGGTTAATCATGTCTGTCTATCATTCGATTTGATATTTCCATTGTAACATATCTTAAAAGAACATCAATAATTGAATTAACATAATTGTTCTGTTCTATCAAACAAGTTTCACTTCAAAGAAAAAGTGGTCGGCAAGCATGTTATCCTAAAAATGATAACATGCCATTGATTTCACTACATGATCTTCATTACATTTGATAGAATTTAATCCTCGGTGGGGTCTTCGATAGTATGGAAGCACCCTTCACATTTATTATATAAAATTTAACAAAGTGGATCATTCGTCGACCCTGGATATAGCACTAGAGTAAATTGACAATGATAACACAAGAAAGTATGTGTATATGCATACATACATTCATACAAACATACATACATACATACATATATACATATATATATATATATATATATATATATATATATGTATGCACTATAATTTGCATGATAAACCAAATGGATTCTATATCCCATAGCCATAGGAGACCAAATACTATTTCACAGAATTTATTAACATTTAAACATATATGAACAATGGCTCATTCGTTTGAAAAGTTTCATCGAATGTGTTAGCTCTAAAAAACGCAGGCAAAATACCTCAAGAGGTTGGCAAACTCTTGGTACATTTTAGGGTAACAGACAAGGCCAAATGGTTTGAACCTTTTTCTCTTCAGGTGCTACCAAACCTAGGCGGGTATACCTATATGAATGAGGCAAACTTAAAGTTGTATGACTTGATTGACTTGATGGATCTATTACAATGGCACAAAGTGTAATAGATGAAAGCTTGCTAAGTACTCCTACTGAAATGTGAGATGTGAATGCTTGAATAATATTTTATAAAATTCTAAAGTGGAATTGGTGTGACCAGTGCCTACTTTTGTTGGGCTAATGGAGTCAAGAGGTAAATGATAGGTGTTTTCCCCTTTTTGGCTTAACTCTAGTTGCTAGGCAATTTGAGAATGAGGTTCTATGACTAGCATAAAAATTCACCAAATTTATCACTTGCATAAATTATGCTGGAATATTTTCTTACCAGGTTCTTCTTCAATTATCCAAAAGAAATCTTTAAATCACTGTGATTCATCCAAAAGAATTTAAATCTGACTTGCAGACACCAATTGATTAATTCACACAAAATGAGAATGCATTTTGATAAATCAGAAATATACTTGATATATTGATTTAAATGATTAAAAGACCTCAAGTTGGAGACAATCAGATAAAAATATAAATAATTGCATCACAACAACTGAACACAAAGAAATGACTTCACCAAATTTATGTATTCTTCTCCATTATATAATTTTAAAATATTTTGCAATATACAACATGATATTTTGTTTCGGCAACTACCTAACCTACTAATTATTTCTCCTCAATATAATCTGACCCCTTTTGATTTCATTTAACATATATACATTATTTTAGGGATACAACTTTTCACGGCACCCATCAGGCGCAATTCTTCTTTTCAATGCAACTCTTCAGTATTCTTCTTCTTTAACAAAATATTTAATTAATTTACCTTGGAAAATTAAAAATTTTAATTTTTAATCCTCATCTTTGTGAAAATTAATTCAATAATAGTCTTCCTTCGCTGGAAAAATTCACTTCACTTTTTACTTGTATGTATCTTCAACATGCTCTCCGGGTAAAATAATTACCCTTTTAACTCCCTTTGCACTTGCTTCTTCATAAAAATCAATTTTAATTTATTATCATTTGCTGGAAACTTCGCTTCTCTCATTAAAATAATTACTCGCTTCGTGACTCCTTGGGTGAAAATATTCTCCATTTATGTCTCTCCATTGAAATATTTCACCACTTTTAATTATTTCATCAGGCAAATAACTACCCATCCTATTATTCCCACTGGTGAAAAATTCCACTTCCCCGTGCAAATATTTTATAAATTTACCTTTTGTTCATTTATGGATAAAATGATTATTTCACCTTATAACTCCCCTTGGGTGAAAATAAGTCAAGTCTTGGTTAAAATATTTACCTTAATAAAAAAAAAATCTCTACCTTCACCTTTATTCACCTTATTACTCCCACTATTTAATATTTAAATTTCTTCTTTATTTTCACCGATAGCATTTATTTTTCATTTTTTCCACCGACTTCACTTCTTTCACCGATGGAGTTCCATCTACATGACTTGCATTGTTGGTGTAATTTAAAAAAAACTTCACTCCGAGTATCTTTCTCTTGCCGATGCAAATCTCTGTTGGTGTGACTTACTCCATCGGAAGGACTTTAGGAACTTGTGCTGACAATAGATGTCTCCCTGATGGATTACTGCTTTGCACACTTTTTTGAATATTCCTCTGTAGTATTTAAGGTTTTTTTGTATTTGATTCTCCATCAGTGGTATATAACGTCCCATGAGATGATATTTATTTTAGATATTTTCAGATTTAACTCTTGTAGCAGTAATTTCCTTTCAATCTGTGTTTGGTCCCATGTTACCAATAATTTGATGAGTTTCTTATCCATCTTAAGTGTGTTCCCTATTCAATTCTGGCTTAGTTGAATCTTATCCCGAGCCTAAACTGCGGCTATGCATCTTTTTTTAATCGATGGAAGAATTTTGTCTCCTTGAAGTGCACAAAGGAAACTACAAAATTGGTGTTGATTTCATTTATTTATGAATTCAACCCAAATGCCATCTGCTTAATGCCTCCATAAAAGTCCGTTAAGCCATCTCCAATTCATCTTGCTCGAAATTCCCCCAATGTTGCTCATATTTGGGCGCACTAAATATTTGATGTTGAATGTTCATGAAGCATCATGAAATACATAATGTTGTCTCCCATGATTTCTTGTTCCTCCATTGAGGATGTTGTCTTGGCCAACGATATTAGTTGTTCTGAAGTTCAGGAAAACCCCTCATTCTTTGTTGATTTGGATGTCCATAATGTTATATGGCACCTCTATATCGAATAACACCTTTTCATTCTTATTTGTATAAATTGTATGAAGCCTTCCATTTTGAGATTCACTGTCCTATTGATTAGATAGCTGAACATATTTGGTGGAGATAGGGCTTACTATTTGCTTAGTACCAAGAGTTTTAGTAGCCTTTTGATCACTAAGATCGTATTGGAAAATTTATACTCTCAGGAGACTTAGAGCATGTTTATGAATGTTTTCATAAAAATATACTTCCTCATTCCTAACTGAATGAATGGCACAAGCTTTTGCATCATTTAAATTTCTTGCTCTTTCTTCGAAAAATTGAAGCCACTCGGTTTAAAAACCTTTTTGGAAATCTCTTTTTCCACAATCTATTTCATACTGTGACCAAAACAAACCAAGTAGCCCTCAGAATTACTTGAGAAAACTGATCAAACGATCTCTAGAAGCCATGAAAATGTACCGGAGTATTGAATTATGGTAGGAGAGCACACTTGCCAGATGATTTGGCATGGAGTTATTTGGATTGAAAGCTGCTCACAATCGAAGTTGCTTGTTCAACCATTTCCTGGAAAATTGCGCCTGTCAAATTAAGCTAAAACTCATCAATTTGTAATTTTGTAAAAATGTCAAATCACTTCCTATGAAGCCATAACTTGGGAGACTAGTTCATTTGGGATCCATGAGCATGTGTGCACAATGATTTTTCATCAATCTTCATTCTTCACAAAATATCAAATGCCAAAGTTGACCCTTTTGCAGCTGTTCTGAAAATGGAATCCTCAAACTGTGTAAAATCCATTTGGAATTGATTTTGCAAAAATACCAAATGATGTTTAAATGCCCTAAAAATTGGCATGGATGCACCTTGAGATAGGGAGATTCAAGAGCACCAATTAGTCTGTCATAATATCTTTTCAGATGCTTAATATTTTCCTTCAAAGTATGCCACTTTAATAGATTTCACTGTGCTGACAATAGATTTTCTCAAAAACCCTTAAACTTGGCCTTCTGAAACTTTGTCAAAACTGATTGTATGAAGCTAAAAATTGGTGTGCACATTAATATGTTTGAAAAATGATTTTGTGTGAAATTGAACAGATCCAAAATTATGATTTTTCAAAATGTACTCCTGAGATTGATTTTACACTTGAGTTTTTGAGTGTTAAAATCCTCTTTTTTAATATGGGGACCTAAAATTTGCATGAAATTTTAAGTCCCAACAAAACGATAGCATCGCTCGGCCAAGGATTTCATAGAATGATACTTCATTTTTTATAGTTTATCCTTCATAGAGCATGGCGAATGCTTACAAAAAATGATAGTAATGGCAATAGCTCGACTATACATGGTCATTCCCATGGTTTACCACCAAAATTGTGGGGCGCTATAAGTGAATGATTAATGTCATTCTCTATTGGAAACCATTAGTGATATGAGTCACTCGACCATAAGAACAAGGCACACACATGGAAATGTTATTACAATACAATCCGCTCACCAAACAGTGTCATGTAAGAAAATACATTACTTCACAGAGGTTATTAAAAAAACACTACACTAACATAGGTCAGTTGAATGGCCTCAACCCTCTGAAATATGAGCATACAGGTATAACCCATCAAAGGGGTCTAGCCAATACCCACACATGCAAGACACATCATAACATAAGCTTGTTGTGAAGGATTTGGCCCCAGCTGAGCTATCATGGTTTGATAAAATCAACCGACAAAGGTAAACACATGAATTCTAGCTCACATAAATGCATAACATAGATGCAAAATGAGGAAAAGTTCATTCAATATCAAGCAACATCAATAAGGGTTTTCACATTACCTCATTTCTTTGTGAAAATGGTGATAAAATTTTGCAACAACATTTCAATTCTACTTTTTCCTCCTCTTTCAGTCCTTTTTATTTTTCCTTCTTTTTCTTTCCTTTATTCTTTGATTAATTTCCCCCTCTTTCGTTTCAAATCTCTTCTTGCTAATTTTAAGAGATAGTGGTCTTGAATTCCTCTGTCTCCATAACCTTACCTAGCCGCTCACTTCCTCCTCTCTTTGAAGGTTGATTGAAGCTTTTTGTCATGGAAGGGGTCAACCCCTATTCTAGTAATGATGGGAGTTACAAATTTTATTCTACAATTCCATTCTTTTCCATGAAAGGTAAAAATTTAAACCCGAGGAAAAAATAACATTCATATATATACATTTATATATTTATGTACTCGTATGTATGTATGCATGTATATATATACATTTATATGTACAATTCACTTCCATAAGAGTATATACTTATGCACATATATTCAAAAGGTAAATTATTTTCAACTTACATATCTATCTTACCCATTTCTTTTCCTTATTCGAAATACAATTCAAATTCATCTAAAAGAACAAACAATGTAATCACTTTTCATATGACAATTGAATTTCACGAAATGAGTTTCTTTTCCAATTTCATTGAATATCAATTTGGATTAGACAAGGTAAGGAAATAATGCATTAATTCGTTATTTTCACTAATTAAAATTCTCACACCGAATATAAATGAAATCCATCATCTTTTCAAATATATGCAAATGTCATGATCTATTATGGTGTGTTGAGATTCCAGATTCTATTCTTTCTTACCGTGATCATCCGACTAAGCATGTCTGTCTCAATCAATTTGTTGTCCTTCAACCTATTCTTGCACACACATTCTTACACTTGTCCACTTATTAGTAACCTTTAATTGATAATCTCATGAAATGATTTCTTAAATCACAAAATTGGATAGTATTCATTTTCAATTTCGTCATGGCATTTTATCAAATCCATAAATAAAAATGATAAATTCTATTTTCCAAATATTTCAATTTCCAACATTTAAAATGAAAGCAATGAAATTGAGATATGACATCCTTCCCCACTAGAAAGAGACATCGTCTCGATGTTTGATCAAACAAAATTGTTCCAAGAATATTTATCAATTCATATTGTTTTCATGCCATAACATCATAGCATACCAATCCAAAATATTAGGCAACAATATATATCTAAGAAAGAAAATGAGGGAAGGAGAATTTTATCTCCTCCGCATCCTCCCATGTAGCATTTTCCTCATGATACTAGTCCCATTGTTCCTTATAGTGAACAATTTCCTCATTTTGCAAATTGACATTGTGTCTATCCAAAATTATATTGGGCTCCACTAGCACCACTATTAGATCCTCCACCTGAAAGAACACCAATCAAGTATATGAGACGCATATGGATGGTATGGTTTTAGCAAAGAAACATGAAACATATTATGGAGTAGAGCTAGAACAGGGGGTAGAGCAAGTTTGTATGCAACTGGGTTGATTACTTCCAGCACATCAAATGAGCCCACACATATTGGAGCTAGCTTGGATGACTTCCGAAAGGTAATGGAGCTCTTATGCAAATTGACTCTCAAAAAGACCTTGTCCCTGACCGCATATTGTCTAAAATGTTCCATTTCTGTCAGCATAGCTCTTTTTCCTATCTACTGCCTCCAATTTTCTCTTGATAAGCCTCATCTACTCTTCCATTTCCTTTAGCATCTCAGGACCCACTATGATCCTATCTTCCAATCTATCCCAATTGATGAGAGTACAACACTTTTTCCCATACAAAGCCTCAAAAGGTGCCATACCTAAGGATGCATGATGGGAGTGGTTATAAGAAAATTCTACCAGTGGTAAATAATCTACACATTTAGACTGATGATCCATACAGTACATCTGAAGGAGATCTACTACCCAATTCACTTTCTCAGTTTGACTATTAGTCTAAGGATGGTAGAATGAACTGAAGTTCAACTTAGTCCCCAATGCCACATTCAAACTAGTCTAGAACCTTGATCTCTTGGAAAAATTTCTTGGCCAAGGTCAATGATCCATCCTTAAGGTTCCCTGGGATAAAATGTGCCACCTTATTCAACTTATCGACTACTACCAGAATGACATCATGCTTGTTCTTGCTTAAAGGTAACCCCTGCTCAAAGTCCATAATAATCACTTTCCATTTATACTCAAGAATATTATGAGGATAAAGGAGCCTTGCTAGGTGCACATGCTCAGCCTTGAATCAGTGACACTCCAAGCATTTGGCTACGTATTCTAATACGTTCTTCTTGAGTAAGCCAAAAGTACAAGGTTTTTAATTTTGTGATCATCTTTGTAACTCAGGGTGTCCTAAATATGGTGCATTGTGGACCTCATCTAGGACCAACTTCCTAAGCTCTCTAGAATCTAGGATGAACATATGTTTCTGGTATCTTAAGATACCATTTGGTTCAAACTCATACCTATTGATCGATGGTCTAATAGATTCTCTTCTATAGCCTTTTTCACCCTCTCATAACGCTCATCACCTTTCTTTTGAATAGTCTGAATAACTAAGAGGGGGGTCAATAAGTTATCTAACAATAATTTTCTTTTCTTTAATTTTAATCCAAAGTAGACTTATACCAATTAGAAATTAACCAAACATATATGAACATGAATGCACACAATAACACCAAGCACAATGGACACCAAAATTTACATGGAAACCCAAGAAGGGAAAAACCATAGAGAATGCTAATTCTCAATTATAAAGCTTCGGTTAAGGTGACATTAGTTAAGGTGATTTTTACAAGGGCTCATGGCAGGGTGGCTCATTTTTGGTTGGGATCACTGCCCATCTATTACAACCTAATATACAAAAAGGCTCACTACCAAAGAGAAAGGCTCACTGTCTACATAAAACAACTCATTGCCAATAGAAGAATGATGAAAGGGAATCCACCGCTGAAAGTACTGTCACCAACAACACTAGATAGAATTTCACTATCTGCTACCTTCGGTCATACACTTTCTCACACTTCCTAATGTCTAGATTTTCATATTCATGTTCATCACACTTGCTTACATCGAACAAAAGAATCTTGTACTTATACCATTCCAAGCCTTCATAATCTCTCAAGTCGGCCAAACACAATTTTATAATTCCTAAGTTGGCCAAGCACAATTTGAAATAGGTCACCACAAAAACATTCCCATGGTGGAGAGGAATGAACTGTGGACCAAACATAGCCTCATTGCTCAAATCAATACGCTACATGATATACAGAACCAAAGAGTAAGATATACATGTTACAATGTAAATCATGTGCCACAGAGCATGTTAACCAACTACCAGATCAGTCCGAACCCAAAAAAATATATCTTATTGTGTTATAAGAGGAATGGTGATGAGGACCACACTTCCCAAACCCATAGAAATCACAACAATAGATACCAACACAAAAGATGCGAGACAAAAAAATGACTCACTTTCAATTATTCTTAGAAAATGAAATTACAGATTCAAAGCTTACATGCTACAACCTCATGGGCTTGATTCATTACAACAAAATCAACTCTGAAAAGAAAAACCTATTATACGGAGCCACAATTTGCACTATCAGGGCCACCTTCTACAACCCCCACTTAAACCTTTTTATTTTCCCCAATAACCACCCTAGAATGTTCTAGAAAGATCAAGTTTCCCAATTTTATTTTGGTGCCAAAGGTCCCACTATTTGATTTATGGCCTAGGAAGAAATTTTTATGAAATTCACTTTTTAGAGGACCAACTTTGCGGGGTCATAACTTTTGATCTAGATGTTCGATTTTCTATTATTGCATATCGTTGGAAAGATCTCGATGAGATCTACAACATGCAAACCATTGTAGGTTGGTTCAACCACCTTTTGAGCTATATCGGGGCCTCTAAAGTTTTATATATGAATTTGAAGCTACATTGGAGAAATTTCTCAAGAAGAAAACTTTAATTTGTCCCAAACCATGTAGGGTATTGAAGTGATTCTTTCGCGACCGTAAATGTTTTTCAACTCTGCTCCTTGGGGTAAATTTTCACGTCCATATGAACCCATTTTGGATGACTTACTAAAAATAGTAAGTGCCCATTTTTTGCTATTTTTAATGCTTGATAGTCCTATACCCCTTAAGTGTCATCATGTGACTCAAAATAGCAAAAGAAAATAAAGAAAACATTTTTTTAGGTGATGCAAGATTTCCCTGCACCATTGGATGCTCTTGCATCAAATGGGACCAAGATAGATACAACCCAAAATAGATCTTTACAACACAACATCTAGAACCAAGCTAATTCATATCACCAAGGCACCAAAACAAAACTTTTGTCAAACAACCAAGATATGTTGACATCAATGACAACCATTAATGAAAACAAGAAATCAACATCATCTTAGCACATTCCAACAATCTCCCCCTTTCTCATTGGTGGAAACATTCATCAATAACTAACCAATCAACTTAATGTTAGCATCAAGGATCATCTTATCTTCTTTTCTTCTCCCCCTTTGATGTCAAATACAAAGGGAAAAAATCCCCCTAAAAAACTTACTTTGCTCACCCTTTGAGGAAGCCACCAAACATTGATTTAGATAAAAAAATGTGCATATAATACCTTGGACCAATGTACACCTTGGTTCATGTTATTGTAGATTAGGAGAGGGTAGAACCCCTAACTTCTGCTAGAGATACTCAAAAGTATCTTTGCACAATGGTTTTGTAAAAATATCTGTAATTTTCTCTTTTGTAGGTACATATTCAAGTTTCACTTCATTGCTCAACACCTTCTCTCTCAATACATGATATCTTATGGATATATGCTTCATTCTAGAATGTTGTACCAGATTCTTGGAAATGTTTATTGTGCTAGTATTGTCACACATAATTGAGATCAGTTCATCAAATGATATGCCAAAATCCTTCAGCCTTTGTTTCATCCACAATATCTGAGTGCAACATGAGGATGCTACAATGTATTCGGCTTTAGCAGTAGATAAAGATACAAAATATTGTTTCTTACTTCACCAAGCAGCCAACTGGGAGCCAAGGAAATAAGTTCCACCACTTGTACTCCACCTGTTATCAACACATTGGACCCAATCAACATCAGTATAGGTTGTCAAAGTGAAATCTGAGTCCTTTAGATACCACAACCCAAAATCTTTTGTACCCTCCAAATATTTGAAGATCCTTGTTACTACAACATGTGATTTCTTTGGTTCTTGTTGAAATCTAGCTGCTAAACATACTTCATACATAATGTATGGTCTAGTGGTAGTCAAATATAACAATCATCCAACCATTGATCTGTACATGCTTGCATCAACTTTAGGTGATTCATCTTCTTTTGTTAACTTGCATCCAGTAATAATAGGTGTACAAACCGGTTTAGAATTCTCCAATCCAAACTTCTTCAATAGTTCTTTTGTATACTTGGACTGAGAAATGAAAATTCCTTTGCTATTCTAATTTACTTGTAATCCAAGGAAGAAATTTAGCTCACCTATCATAGACATTTCAAATTCCATCTGCATTTCATCTAGAAATCTTCTGCACATATCATCATTACCTCTAGAAATTATGTCATCAACGTAAATCACAACAATCAACATTTGATCTGAGTGAGTTTTGTAGTATAGATTACTGCCAGTAGATCCCTTTTGAAATCTTTGTCCAATTAGGTACTTGTCTAACCTACCATACCAAGCTCTAGGTGCCTGCTTCAATATGTATAAAGCTTTCATAAACTTACAAACAACATCTAGGCTACTTTCAAACTAGAATCCTTTAGGTTGCTCAATGTATATCTCTTCTTTCAGTTCTCCATTCAAGAGTGCAAATTTTACATCCATTTGATAAAATTTGAAATTTTTAAAAATTGCAAAAGCCAAAAATATCCAGATTGCTTCCATCTAGGAAACAAGGGCATATGTTTCTTCAAAATCAATACCTTCAATATGAGTGTAACCTTTGCAAACCAATCTTGCCTTGTTTCTCATTACCCTTCCATTTTCATCCAACTTTTTTGGGAACCCCCACTTAGATCCAATTACATTTTTGTTTGTTGGTATGGGCACAACTTCCCAAGTTTGATTTTTCTCTATCTAATCAAGTTCTTCTTTCATTTCCTTCACCCAATTTTGATCATTGCATGCTTCTTCCACAGTCTTTGACTCAGTTCTGAGAGTAAACACAATAATACTTGCTCTTGAGCTACTTTTCTTCTTGTTATGATTCCCTTATTCTTATCTCCAATAATCTATTTTTCTGAGTGCTTTTTCTGTACATACCTTGGAGTCTTAGTTGTATTTTTCAGAGCCTTCTTTGTCTCTTCTTCTTCTTCTTTCTTATCCTTCTCTCCTTTGTCATCAAAATTATCTAATTCATATTCAATATTCCTGTCAGGAATTATTTGAAAATCTTCATCTACTTTCACATTCACACTTTCAACCATCTTGTTCAATCTATTATTGTAACATCGGTATGCTTTACTTCTTGCAGAGTAACCTGAGAATATGCCTTCATTAGCTTTACTGTTGAACTTTCCAAGATTGTCCACATATTTCTTGATGTAGCATTTGCTTCCAAATTTTTTGAAGTATTTTAATGTGGGAGCTCCTCCATGCCATAGCTCATAAGATGTATTTCCATACTTGCTCTAGAACAATACTCTATTAAGGGTGTATATTTTTGTGTGTATCACTTCTCTCCAATAGACCTATGGTAAACTTGCTTCCATGATCATTGTTCTAGCTACTTCCAGAACTTTCTGGTTCATTCTTTCCACTACACCATTCTATTGAGGTGTTCTAGGGGAAGATAGTTGTCTTTTAATGCCATGATTTTCACAGTATTTGTTGAATTTATCAAAAGTAAACTCTCCTCCTCTATCAAATCTTAAACACTAGATTTTTCTATCAACTTCATTCTCAACTCTTGCCTTGAAAATATTGAACTTTTCCAATGCCTCTAATTTTCCTCTCAAAAAAGCGACCCAAGTAAATCTTGAATAATCATCTATTAAAAGAATGAAATACCTCTCACCTTGTAATCTTCTTGTTCTAGTTGGGCCACAAAAGTAAGTGTGTACAAGGTCCAACAATTTGGTAGATTATTCTTCTTTTCTTCTGTTACCAATTTTTCGCCTCAGCTCAATTGGTGGAGATGGCTGAATGTTATCACATCATAAGGTGGAATTGTAGTTTAAGTTCAAATGTTGTTTCACATTATTATCATTATGCATTGAGTGTCAGTTATTCTTTTAAAGAGGAAATAGAGTTTTCAAAGTGCTGTTCAGATGTTGCAAAATTAAAAGAAATACAAAATTGAGTAAATGAGCAAAATAGCATTTCAGATGCTTTCTTTTATTTCATGAAAACTCATATTTACAAGGCTTTATTTGATTTCGACAATTAGAATGATATTACAACATTTGCATTCAAGTGCATTTTTCTTTCCAATTGAAAAGCAAGAATTGAAATCAATGATTCACAAAAGCCGTGGATGTGACTGTTACAATACATTGCTAATAGCACATTGCACTATTAAGATGCAGAAAGTAAAATATATAAGTGACGACATAATCATCATTGCCTGATTATCGATGTTTGATGCTGAATGGTGCAGCTATGCCTTCTCGAGCTCTATCGACTTGAAAGAGGAAAAGATGGGTGTCAGTGGCTCCGATTATGAAGTAACCTATATAAGGCACCCACAATAGTACAACCTACTATTAGTCATGCATTGAAACAATCAATCAAGTGTAGTACGAAAGAAATGAGCTGAAGGAGAAATAACAATATCATGATCATCATGTTTTGTTTTTATGCTAACATTGTTTGTTTCCTTGTGCACGTATAGGTGAAATCACGAAATTGATCATTATTCGAAGACCAAGCATGTGGAAGAAAATGGGCTCCCACAAGGGTAGAGCTTGGCATGCTGCCCTATTTATTAATGGGCTAATTTTAAGATACATTATTATGTTCATCTAGAGAAATGAAATACAACTGAAGGAGTAAAAAATAGAGTTATCCATCAAGCAACTAAACCAATTGTACATTCATAATGATCAAGTTATACATTCTGAAGGCTACTGGTGAACAGTGAGTTTAGTTCACTAAATGAATTCAACTGAGTACATTTACATCAGAGAGTAGATTTTGAAGACTATTTGTTAAGGAAAACATAAAAATGCATGAAGAGTACCATGTTGCCCAAGAAGTACAAAAGATTGACAGTGCATTTGAGTGTTGAATGAGTCACTAGTTCCAGTGGTTTAATAAGTAAATACAACACTATGAATTGTAGTAACAAGTGATCATTCCAGAATAATAAGGGAAGAGCAAGCATTTTCTTTCCAGAGGAAGTTTTGAGTTGTCAGTTATGCATATGAGCTGGTGAGTAGCATGTGGTCATAGTGTTACAATGTTTCAGTTTGGTTTCTCTACATAAAATCCAAGAGCAAAAGGCAAAGGGTTGCTGTGTTAAGGTTAAGGAAAGTTAGAGGAACACTATTGTGCGTACAGTGAACAAGCATGGAGACAGTATACATTAGGAGGTCCTTCTCTTCATAACGGAAAAACACATAATCATGCTGAAAATAAGAAATTTGAATGCTTAAAGAAGCCTAGACTTTACACAAATATTGGGATTACTAACCTTTTATGTCTTAAGCAAGTTTGCATCATGGAGTTTGTTCTATTATATCTTCAAGGAGGTTATAATTATCAATCAAATGATCGTTCCAGATTCGACAAAGATTCAGATACATGAGCTCCATCTCTAGAATAGCAAGTTTTTCAACACAATACAAGCAGGATATTTAATAGGAGGAGATCACTGTTTTTCAGAAATATATGGAGTTCCAAGGTGCAGTATTTCCAAGAATATCAGACTATATTCATTTCAAACTAAGGGACACAATAATAACAAGATTCATTCAAATTCTGAATAGTCGTGGCTATGTGATAGTTTTAGCAGTGATGAAATGGAGATACATTCTTTTCATGATTAACTGGAAATGCAGAAATTGGACAATAGTCAAAATCAGTTTTAATAACAAATGCCTATTATGTGTTTTTGTAACTAAAAGTGCAAAAGAGACTATGGTGATCGAGCTAAGTTGCATAAGAATGTTAGAAATAGTAGGTGTGTTCCCAGATCGTCAGTTGGGTTTTCCTTCAAAAAAGAATATCAAGCAAAGCATCACTGGTTATTTAAGTCGAACTCATAAGACTAAATGCAAATGATTATACAAAATTTTCACCATTTTCAATCTCCATGTGGGTTTCCTTTTTCGAATTTAAAGTAGTTGTTCTGTCAACCCAACCGAATATGTTTGTACTAGGAAATTTTCATTTTTAGGGTTCGAGTTTCAAAATGAGGAGGTGGGTCATGCATCAGAGGAAGAGAAGTACAATTTTCTTCATAAATATAAAAATACCCATGTCTCCCTGTGGTTTCAAGAGCCCGAATTGAATCATTATTTAGTTTTGGGTCGATCTCATATGAATAAAAGCAAACAACAAGTACCCAATTCAAGGTTTGTTTTCAAAATACAGGAGAATGCAATAATGGAGATAACCCATATGGGTTTTACATAAAACAACAATAGAATTTAAAGATGTAAATTTTTGTGATAAATTGAGCTTCATGGAAAATGATAACCCATGTGAAGTCTTGAATAAAATAGAAAATGATATAAAATGCAAAGTTTTATGTGACTGGTTCGAGCTTCAAAGTGGAGGAAGTGCAACTCTCTTTCGATTTTCACAATACCCACAAGAAGAGACATCAAGGAGATATAGAGATGCAAGTTTCCTAAGCTGGGTCGAGCAACAAAAGGAAGAAAAGACAACTTTATTTCGATTTTCATGATACCCACCAGCGGATTTATGTTCAGAAGGACATGATGATTAATTTTTTGTTTTGGGTCAAACCCAAAATCCACAAGTAAATGCTTTCTACAATACACATTATATCGGCCTGAACATGGCCAAAATCTATGAGTAGAGAAGAAACCCTCTACGTTTCCAGAGAACAAATGTTAGCAAATGGGAATTACCAGTTCGAGGCCAAAGTAAGCAATCTAGCCACGGCCAAGAGTTCCAGATGGAGTCCAGAAGACAAGTTTTCGAGCCTTTAGAGGATAGCCCAGCTCTCAAAGTGGGTCGAGTTCACAGAGACGTAAGTGTAAGCACAAAAAAAGAAAGACAAGGAGCTATTAGAGTGTGTAAAGCCACGACCTTAAGGCCATAATGAACAAAAGTGAGAAGTCGCGGAGCTGTGAGTGAATAGCTCACCTTTGTGACAGTAGGAGAAAACAATAACCCACGAGCTCTCTCTTAGAGCTTTTAGGAGGAACTCGAGCTCATATCAGCCAAGGTAAAGTAAATCAAAGCACAAGAATGAGTTAAAAGAGAAGCATGACAGGCCGCGGCCTTAAGTCTTCTGATATTCCATAATCTAGAATGAAAGAAAAAGAAGATTCAATACAAAGAAAAATAAACTTACCCACTAAGATTCAACCACTGAAGAGCAAGGAGGAGATTACTAAAGCACACGAGGCTCAGTTTCGACACAATCATGGTGGCATGTTTTTTCCAGATAGATTTTCTTTCTTCCAAAGTCACAAGTGCAAAATGAGTGATCATTAGGGTTTGACTTCGTTTTGATTGAAACCCTAATTCGAGACTATGATGATCTGGAATTTTCGGTCAGAGCACGTGGTGAATGTCAAATGGAGGTCAAAAATTTTAATCTTTGCATTATAGCTTATCAAAGTCTAAATGTTGATTTTTGAAGGGGGGCCGAAATTCCTAAGTTGGTCGATAGGTTAAGTCTTTGTGACTTATTTGTTTTTTCCTTAGTGAAATATGAAGCTTTGGGTATGGGTTAAACAATGATAATATTAATGGTTATCTTGTGACCTAAGTTTAGGTTTTGATGCCATATGACCTAGGTTCTTTTGTTTAGGGTCAATTATTTTAGGGTTTTATTTTTTATTGATTTTAAAGAAATCAATGTGAATTTTGATGAGAAGAAGAAACTTATGTGTTTTATTTTTATGATTTTTGAGAAAATCAAAATATTGTAATGGAGCAATAAGGAGCCTTTCTTTTTTGCAAAATATTCTAAATCTTTAATTGCAAAAAATAGATAAATTGTGCAAATCAGCATCTTGTAAAGCAAAATCATAAAGCGATATTCTATAAATTGTTTTGTGATTTCTTGCTATTTTTAGCAAATTTTTGTTGACTTTTCCCTTGGTCGGATTTCAGACCTATCTTGGAGAGATAAGATTTTTTTGAGCTTTTAAAGCAAGATTAGCCTATTTTTAGAGGCTTGACAGTGTGATCATAAAAGCAGTATCCTTTTTTTTGCTTTTAGGCAGCTTTTTGAGACAGTTTGAGGCATTTTTTTCCTTGAGCTTTTTCCTGAGCTCGGATTAGGGTTTCTTGAGGGTTATGTTTTGAAAGAATTAGTATTTTTTGGCCTTCTCAGTAGTTCAGATCAGAGTTCCTGCTCATGCACATTTTAGAGCTCGTGAACCCATTTTTGTACTCAGTTCTCAGATTGTGGATTCTCCTTCAGTTGAATAAAGACAACATTCCTACTTCTCATTTTTGTGTCCATTTGCAGTTTCAGTTTGAATTTATCTTGTGATTTCTATTTACAGAGTCCTTTTTTTGTCCTTAAACTATAATTCTTAATGTAGAAAGTTCAGAATACAGGTTGCATGTTGTGCTTCAAGTTAGGTCTTCATGCAAATTATTTATGTATTAACTGTTCATGAGAAGTTGTGAAAATACTGCATCTTTCTGAAAGTTGTTTGTGAGGAAGAGATCATAATCATCATTAAATCATTATCAGGTTTTGAAGTCATCGTTTAGGCTCAGATTAATTTTCAGATTCATCTTTTTATCCCTTTCCTTAGAGGTAATTTAGAATAGGACTTATCATTTGGAGAACTAGCTCACTCTGGAGATTCCTCTTTCGTTCAAATCACCCACATCTGAAAGAGGTTTCCATGTTTCAGTAGGTTGCTAAATAAATCATTTAGCAGGGTGCAAATCTATTGACAACATCTTCAGAATTTTTCTCTGGGTTACTTTCCTTCTTGACATCCTTTGGAGATTGTATTGTCTGGTTTGGCCAGTCTTGGAAAATCTCTAGCTTCTCTTGATGAACTTATCCTTACCAAATTTTTGAATTTGATGTGACATATCCTCCAGTGCCAAAGAAAATTGTCATTGGACTGAGATATTAAGCATCTTTTTGTAGCTCCTTCCAGCTAATATATATTCCCACTTGTTATTTTTCCAGCTGCAATAAAAATTATGGATCTCTTTTGGATTTCACAACCATAATCCTAAAACACCACATTATAGCCATTTTTATACATCTGTCCAACACTTTTAAGATTATGGTATAATCCCTTCACATAGTAAACATTGTTAGTGTTATGTTTACCATCAAAGTTAATAGAACCAATTCCAACAATCTATGTCATTTTATCATCACCAAATCTAACAGAACCTCCATCATATTTCTCAAGCTTCAAAAACTTACTTTTGTCACCGGTCATATGATTCAAACATCCACTATAAATTAGCCATTCATCTTTATTTCTTTTGACAAACAATATAGCTTTAGGACAAATGTTAGAGATAACAAATCTAGGTTCATCCTTTTCCACCAAAAAAAAACTATCCTCATGATCCGATTCATCATCTGAAATGCCAACATTCTCATTGCCATAGTGGGCCTTTTTATTGATCTTTTTAAACTTTTGTCTTTTTCCTTTCTCCAGACACTTAGTTACAAGATGACCAATCTTTCCACATCTGAATCATTTAAGAGGTAACATACCTTTGTACTTGTTGATACCTTTCTTCAATTTCCTTGTGAAATTTTCTTCCAACTCTTTTGAACTTTCATCATTCAAATTATCTTCTGACTTTGTGGCTTTGAAGGCTATTTCAGATTTCTCCTTTTCCTTTCCAAATTTCCTCATTTCAAATGTGGTCAAGGTTCCAAATAGTTTCTCTCTAATGAATTTATTTGGATCTTAGACTCCCTCAATGGCTGAGATCTTGTCACTATAGCTCTCTGGTAGGGTCATCAAAATCTTCTCCATTACATCGTCATCTTTCAGAGTTCCTCCTTGATTTTTGACTTCATTTATTGCACTATCAACTCTCTGAAAGTAACTTGTTATATCCTCACCTTCTTCCATTCTCAAGTTCTCATATCTGCACTTATATGTCAACTTCTTTGATAATTTGACTCTATCATTTCCTTCATATATTTCTTTCAACTTTTCCCAAACTTCATAAATGGTTCCCAATGAAATAAATTTTGTTAGCTTAGTCTTATATAAAGCACTATAGATTGCATACCTTGATTTTTCATTCTCTTCATAGGCTAAAATCTCATTTATAGTAGAAACACCTTTTTCCAGCTCAACATATTTTATGTCAACAAATTTCCAAGTTTTGTAACCAAGAGAGATGAGGTAAACTCTCATCTTCACTTTCTAGAAACTGTAGTTAGATCCATCAAACACATGGATTACCAATTTGTGTTCCATTAGATGTACCCCAAGCAGTTGAGCTCTTCTTTGAGGAACTAAAGCTTTGATTCCAATTGTTGAATAGTTTAGATAATTGAGGGGGGGTGAATCAGTAATATAACAATATTTTTTTTTCTTTAATTAATTTAGATCAGACTTATACCAATTAGAAATTAACCAAATAGATATGAACATGAATGCACATAACACCAAGCATAGTGAACACCAAAATTTACGTGGAAAGCAAAGAAGGGAAAAACCACAGAGAATGCTAATTCTCAATTATAAAGCACTAGTTAAGGTGACACTGGTTAAGGTGGTTTTTACAAGGGCTCACTGCCAAATTGCTCACTATAGGGTGGCTCATTGTAGGTTGGGCTCAATGCCGACTATTATAGCCAAAGACACAAAAAGGCTCACTACTAGAAGAGAAAGGCTCACTACCTACATAAAATGGTTCATTGCCAATAGAAGAATGATGAAAGGGAATCCGCTATTGAAAGAACTGTCACCAACAACACCAAATAGAATTTTACTATTTGTTGCCTCTAGTCATACACTTTTGCACACTTCCCAATGTATGGATATTCAGATTCACATTAATTAGACTTGCTTACATTAAACAAAAGCATCTTGTACTTATACAATTCCAAGTGTTCATAATCTCTCAAGTCGGCCAAACACAATTTCATAATTCTTAGGTTAGCCAAGCACAATTTGAAATAGGTCACCACAAAAACATTCCCACGGTGGAGAGGAATGAAACATGGAACAAACATAGCCTCCTTTCTCAAATCAACATGCTACATGATATCCAAAACCAAAGAGTACGATATACACATTACAATGCAAATCATGTGCTAGAGCACATTAACCAATTTCTAGATCAGTCTATACCCAAATGAATGTATCTTATTGTGTTATAAGAGGAATGGGACCACGATAGGTACAACCCAAAATAGATCTTTACAACATGACATATGAAACTAGTCCAATTCAGATCATTAAGGCACCAAAATAGAACTTTAGTCAAACAACCAAGATATGTTGACATCAATGACAAGCATTAATGACAACAAGCAATCAACATCATCTCAACACATTCCAACACTTGCAAGTATTGCATCACCTACTATCTCAGATTGAATCTCATAGAGGTCATGGACACCAAATGTCTTCATCTACTAAGAGCATCTGCCACTCAATTTTCCTTTCCTTTTATATACTTAATTTCAAAGTCATACTCACTAAGGAATTCTAGCCATCTCCTCTGACATGCATTGAGGTTAGGTTGAGTGAAAATGTATCTCAATCCTAGGTGATTTGTTTTGATCTCAAATGGATTTCCAAAAGATAATGTCTCCACATATGTAGGGCGTGCACTATAGCTACTAATTCCAAGTCATGTGGCACATAGTTTACTTCATGTTGTTTCAACTTCCTAGACTCATACACCACCACTTGCCCCTCTTGAATTAAAACTACTCTTACTCCACATCTTGAAGTATCTATGATCACTAAAAATTGGCCATTTTGATCTAGAATAATTAATACTAGAGCTACATTGTGCTTCTCCTTAAGGAGCTGGAAAGATTGATCACACTTCTCAGTCCACTCAAAATTTTTTCCTTTATTTTGAAGAGACATTATTGGGGCTGCTATTTTAAAAAACCCTTGCACAAATTTTCTATAGTAGTTGATTATGCCCAAAAATTTGCACCTCTGACAAATTTTGAGGCACCAACCATTCTACAATTTCTTTTATCTTCTCAAGGTCCACAAAGACTCCCTCAACTAAGATAATATCTCCTAGGTAATGCACCCTATCTTGATAAGACGAGCATTCAGATAGCTTCCCAAAAATATTATTTTCCCTCATATGTTGTAAGAATGTCCTTAAGTGCCAATGGTGTTCCTCAATAGACTTGGAATAAACCAAAATATCATCAATAAAGATTAGGAAAAAATCATCCAAATAGTCCTAGAACACACTGTTCATAAGATTCATGAAGGATGTAGGTGCGTTGGTCAACCCAAAAGGTACAAGGATGAACTTGTAATGCCCATACCAAGTTTGAAAATTCATCTTCAGAATATATTCTTCCTTTATTCTCAACTGATGGTAACTAGACCTGAGATCTATTTTTGAGAATACTATCGCTCCCTTCATCTATTCAAATAGTTCATCAATCCTCATAAGAGGGTAGCAATTCTTGATGGTTTCCTTGTTCAACATCTGATAATCTATACATAAATGCAAGGTTCCATATTTCTTTTTCACAAAGATAACTAGTGCTCTCCAAGGTTACACACTAGGTCTAATAAGCCCCTTACATAATAGCTCTTGTAACTAGGCTTTCAATTCATAAAGCTCTGTGGTAGTCATCCTATACAGGGCCTTAGATCGTGGCTCAACTCCTAGCACTAAGTCAATGGAGAAATAAAATTCTCACTTTAGAGGAATCTCAGTGAGATCTCCAAGAAACACATCTCAAAATTCCCTAAGAATTGGATAGTCGTCCAGGTATGGTTTCTCATTGTCAGGTTCACTGGCATGCACAACATGTTGTAAAACAAGGACAAACAACAGAGGGGGGGTGAATCAGTTGTCATAGATTATTTAAAGTTTTCAATCTTAACTCAAACTTCACTCAATTTCAGATCTGATGCATGATCAATAAACCATAGACAATCAACACATCAAAAACATAATGAACACCAATATTTTTGTACATGGAAACCCTGTTAGGTGAAAAACCATGGTGGATGTTAGTCCACAAGATTATACCCTATTAAAAGTATAAGAATAATAATGGGAATGCACTTATATTCAGGCACACTTCCTAGAGCTCACTGCTCAAATACAAGAGGGCACATTGCCCAAGGAAGAAAAATACGGATTAGATCTGCAGGTATGAACTGAGAAAGTAGCTTCTCCAAAATATTGATTACAGTTCTGATTAAGCACAGAAACACTCCTTCACACTTCACTCAAACTTCTTCACACTCTACTCAAAATTCTTCACACTCTACTCTATAATCGAATGATATTCTTACATACACACATAAGAGCACAATGAGCATACTTCAATTCTAACAAACAATTGCTCTTATATATCCACAACATGAATTTCATCAACTTCGTTGACCAAAATAAATATGAAAATATAAAACATATATGCAATGTTGACCCAAAGTTACAAATAAATTTCCAATGGGAATCAAACACTGTCGGCCAAGATTATGTTGTGGCCCAAAAAAATATCCTCGAGCACACCAAACATTCAAGTTTTAATCTCTAAGGATCCACAACACGTTACAACCACCATGTTAGCCAAGAACATGAAAAAATGAACACATATGAGAAAAATCTTCGACCACGAACACACCGATCAATGCAGGCATGCAAAAAAGATAGAGAATGATCTAGAAGCATCCACACACAACAAGAACCAACATAGAGACATCCACAACAACTAAAATTACTAGAATCATATCAACTTCACTCAGGAATACTAACTAAAACCACAAAAAAACTGTCAGAACACAACTGTTCATAACACGATCAAAACTCCACATGGACCTAAGAAACTTCTGGTGGATAAACTAGATACACTTAGAAATAAACCCTTTAGTCCACAATAATTGATCATCGACGTACAGATCAAGACACCTTCATGACCTTCACTATTCCATTGGAAATCTCCAACTCTTTCCTTTAACAATTTTTTCAATATCCTCGACATATACAACCTTCAATACATCAAATGCTAATAGTGTTGACATCAATGACAACCACATATCAACAACACAACCACATCATCCAAAAATCTCCCCCTTTTTCATTGATGGAAACACATGATGAGAAAAACACCATCAACACAACTCTCAATCAACACTTATTCACCCTTAGATTTTGAATCAATTTCCTCAACTTCTTCTACATGATCTTCTCCCCACAAGACTCTTCTCCCCAAATAATTCACAATTTTTCACATGAATCTTCTCCCCCTTTGACATCAATGGAAAAGATAAACATGACCTTCCCACATACAAGCTCTGAACCACATAGCTACACATCTAACTACTCCCCCTAAGTAGCAACCACATAAACATCAATTCAAATCAAAATGTAGCTTTGAAGCATACAAATTGATGCAAGTAAATACATCTCTATTTCATATCAGGAGGGGTAATCACCCCTAACATTCCTTTGAGATACTCAAAAGTATCCTTTGGCAATGGCTTGGTGAAAATTTCTGCAACCTGTTCTTTGGTAGGTACATACTCCAATCTGACTTCTTTCTCATTCACTTTTTCCCTTAGGAAATGAAACTTGATTGATATATGCTTAGTCTTAGAGTGTAGCACCAAATTATTTGATATGTTTATTGCACTTGAGTTGTCACAGTATATGGTAATAGGTTCATCATATACTACTCTGATATCTTTCAGCATCTATTTCATCCATATCACTTGAGTACAATTATTTGCAGTAGCAATATACTCTGCCTCAACAGTAGATAGGGAGATGGAATTCTTCTTTTTGTTCAACCAAGACACTAGCTTCTTCCCTAGGAAGAAAGCACCATCACTAGTACTTTTCATATCATCTACATCTCCTACCCAATCTACATCAGTAAATGCACTCAATGTAAGATTGTCATCTTTAGGATACTAAAGCCCAAAATCAAATGTGCTTTTCAGATATCTAAAGATTCTCTTTACAACAGTCACATGAGATTCTTTTGGATCAGCCTAAAATCTAGCAACCATACATACAACATTCATGATGTTTGGTTTGGTCTAAGTTAAGTAGAGCAATATTCCAATCATTGACCTGTATCTTGTTTGATTTTCCTTAGGAGAATCATCATTCTATGTTAAATTGTATTTGATTACCATGGGTGTACCAACATGCTTTGAGTCTTCCATGTCAAACTTCTTTAGTAACTCTCTCACATATTTGGACTGGGATATGAAAATACCATTGTCTTTCTAAGTGAATTGCAATCCCATAAAGAACTTCATCTCACCAACCATACTCATTTCAAATTGAATTTTCATTTCATCAGCAAACTTCATACATAAATCATCATCTCCTCCAAAGATAATTTCATCAACAAAGACTTCAATAATCAACTCTTTATCATGATCCAACTTAAAATAAAATTTTTTGTTAGCAGTACCTTTATTAAATCCAAGCTTTAGTAAGTATTTATCCAGTCTAGAATACCAAGCTCTGGGGGCTTGCTTGAGTTCATACAATGCTTTCTTCAATTGGAAAACTGTTTCTTCCTTGTTAGTCAGTTGAAATCCATCCGACTATTCAACATATACTTATTCTTCTAACTCACTATTTAGAAAAGCTGACTTCACATCCATTTGATAGACTTATAGTTCTTATATGTAGCATAAGCAAGAAATAATCTTACAACTTCAATTCTAGCAACAGGGTTAAAGGTTTCTTCAAAATCAATGCCTTTTATTTGTGAATACCCTTTACATACCAGCCTTGTTTTATTCCAAATCACTTCACCTTGTTCATTTAGATTATTTTGAAAGACCCATTTAGTACCAATCACATTTTTGTCTTTAGGTATGGGAACAAGAATCCATGTATTATTCTTTTCAATCCGCATCAGTTCTTCCTTCATAGCTTCCATCTAGTATTCATCATTGCAAGCTTCATTGACATTTTTATGCTCAGTTTTGAAAATCAGGCAATACTCTTCTACAATCCTTCTTCTAGTCTACAAAACTTTTTTTTTGTCTCCTATAATTTGATTTTATGAATGATTCAATCTTGCATACCTCAGTGTTTTAGGATTCACTTGCACTTCTGGTTCTTCTGTTCTTTCTTTTGCACTTCCATTTGTCTCTTCTTCTTGACTTTCTTGATTTATCAGAAAAATTTGAATTTGATTGTGTCTAAGCACTCTTCCCTTTGTCTGAACTATATTTTTAGTCATCTGAATCATATCCATAGTATCTAGATGATCTAGCAGAATCCTCATCAACCCTAACATTTGCACTTTCAACCATTTTCTTAATCTTTTGTTATAGCATCAGTAAGCCTTACTCTTGGTAGAGTAACCTAGAAAAATTCCTTCATCACTCCTTGCATCAAACTTTCCTATGTCCTCATCTCTTTTAATGTAGCAATTGCTTCCAAATATCTTGAAATATTTAACAGTAGGCTTATAACCAAACCATAGCTCAAAAGGATTTTTACTAGAAATACCATTAACATTTACCCAATTTAAAGTGTACACAATAGTGTTTACAACTTCTCTCCAATAGATGTGAGGCACATTTCCTTCAATCATCATTGTTCTAGAAACATCCAACATTGTTTTGTTCTTTCTCTCTACAACTCCATTCTGTTGAGGGGTTCGGGGAGTAGATAACTATCTTTTGATTCCATGCTCTTCACAAAAAGAATTGAACTCCCTGGAGGTGAACTCACCACCTCTATCTGACCTTAGGCATTTAATCTTCATACCTTTCTCATTCTTTTCCATACTTTGAAAATTTTGGACTTCTCTAATGCTTCAAATTTTTCTCTTAAGAAAGCAACCCATATCATCCTAGAGTAATCATCAATAAGCAACATAAAATACCTTTCTCCTTGTAGAATTTTGATTCTAGAGGTACCACACAGATCAGTATGCACTAGCTCCATTACTATGTTAGAATGATGCTTTTTACTCTGAAAAGAGACTCTAGTCTATTTACCCATCTGACATTCCTTGCATATTGTGTTAGTAGGTTTCACTAGCTTAGGTAGATTTCTTACTACTTTAATGGAACTTACTTTGACAATGTTATCAAAATTCACATGACACAACCTCCTATGCCATAACCAACTTTCATCTACTTGAGCAATTAAACAACTTACATTAACAACACTTAGATGAAAAATATTGCGTTTTGTCTTTGTACCTAAATCAATCATATTTCCAAAACTTCCAAGTATTGGGCATCTTCCATTCTTGAATTGAAGATCATAACCCTTGTCCACCATCTATCCAACACTCAACAGGTTATGCTTTAAGCCTTCAACATAAAGGACATCATCAATTTTACGTTTACCACCAAGACAAATAGATTCTCAACCACAAATCACACCAGCATTGTTATCTTTAAATCTTACAACCCCACCATCATATTTGTCTAGACTTACAAATTTTCTTTTGTCACTAGTCATATAATGTGACCATCTACTATCAATAACCCACTCATCGTTCTCTTCAATTTAGGCTGCAAGAGCTCTCTCAACTTTAGAAAATTTAGTAGACACCAGACCATTTTCCTCGATAGCAATGAAAACCCATTCATCTTCATTTCCATTTTCTTTATCAGATTCTTCATTAGTCACACCTTCTTCAACAAAATAACACTTCTTTTGAAATCTAGGTTTTTAGGGCTTAGACCTAGGAACTCTTTTAAGACACCTTGAAGCAAAATGACCTATTTTACTGCAAGAGAAACATTTAATAGGAAACTTCCCTTTATAATTACCTTGTCCTATGCCTTCTTTCTTCACAATCAATGCTTCTAGCTCTTCAACCTCTCTTTCTTCTTCTTCAAGTTGTTCCATCTCTTCCTCATATTTGAATGTCTTTCTAGAACTTACCCATAGTTCATATCTTTGCATGTTTCTTCCAGCTATAGAATCCTTGAATGCAGATTCAGTCTTACAGGTAGAATCACCAAATTCACTTAATTGAAAGGTAACAAGTTTACCAATCACCATATCCCTTTTCACATTTGTTACTGATCTGAATTCTTCAATAGCATGAGCTTCTAATTTGTAGGAGGGAAGCAATGATTTGAGAACTTTAGCTACAATTTCTTGTTGATCCAAGGTACCACCAACACATCTAATACCCATCACAAGTTCATTTACTCTTTGCATAAAAGAATAAATATTTTCATCTTCACCCATCTTCAAATTTTCATACTTTCCTCTCAAACTCTATAGCTTAGTGACCTTCACATGTACATCTCCTTCATACAAAGTCTCCAACTTCATCCACATCTCATGAGTTGTATTCAGACCTATCACATTTGTCATTTCTGGATCCATTAGAGCACATAGCAAAGCTTCCATAGCCCTGATATTATTCTCGGCATCTTTAATCTCATTAGGAGTGGAAGGACCATTCTAAGGAAGAGTATATTTGTTCTTTGTAATCTTTTAGAAGTGTTCACCTAAACACCTCAAATGACATTCCATTCTAGTTTTCCATAGTGATTAGTTTGTTCCATAAAATCTAGGGTTTTCCTTCTTGTATGATGCCATCATGGATCACCTCAAGCTCTTAAACTTCTTCAGAGGAACCTACTTTGATACCAATTGTTGGAAAATAAGGACAGACAACTAAGAGTGGGGGTGAATCAGTTGTCATAGATTATTTAAACTTTTCAATCTTAACTCAAAAGTAACTCAATTTCAGATTTGATGCATGAACAATAAACCATAGACAATCAACACATTAGAAATACAAAGAACACCAATATTTTTTACGTGGAAACCTTGTTAGCGGAAAAACCATGGTGGATATTAGTCCACAAGATTATACCTTGTTAAAAGTATAAGAATAATAATGGGAATGCACTTGCATTCAGGCACACTGCTTAGATATCACTGCTCAAATACAAGAGGGCTCACTTCCCAAGGAAGAAAAATACGGATTAGATATGCAGGGTATGAACTGAGAAACTAGCTTCTCCAAAAGCCTGATTACAGTTCCAATTAAGCACAAAAACACTCCTTCACACTTCACTCAAAGTTCTTCACACTCTGCTCAAACTTCTTCACACTCTGCTCTGCAATCAAATGATATTCTCACATACACACATAAGAGGACACCGATCATACTTCAATTTGAACAAACAACCGCTCTTATCTATCTGCAACATGAATTTCATCAACAACTTTATCGGCCAAAAGAAATATGAAAATATAAAACATATATGCAATGTCGGCCCAAATTTACAAATAAATTTCCGATGGGAATCAAACACCGTTAGCCAATATTATGTTGTGGCTTGAAACAATATCCTCGAGTGCACCAAACATTCAAATTTTAATCTCCAAGGATCCACAATACGTTACAACCACCATGTTGTCCAAGAACATGAAAACCCAAACACATGAAAAAATATATTCGACCACGAACACACAGATCAACATGGACATGCAAAAAGGATAGAGAATGATCTAGAAGCATCCAAATGCAACAAGAACCAACATGGAGACATCCACAACAAATGAAATTACTAGAATCATATCAATTTCACTCAGGAATACTAACTAAAACCACAGAAAAAATGTCAAAACACAACTATTCATAACATGATCAAAACTTCACGCGGACCTCTCAAACTTTTGGTGGATAAGCTAGATACTCCAAAACAATTGATCATCAACATAAGGATCAATACACCTTCATGACCTTCACTATTCCACTGACAACCTCCAACTCTTTACTTTAACAAATTTCTCAATATCCTCGACATATATATCTTTCAATACATCAAATGCTAATAGTGTTAACATCAATGACAACCACATATCAGCAACACAACCACAACATCCAACATAACATATATGACACAACCCTTCCTTTGAGCTCTGTTAAGTTGTATAGCTAACATCTGTCTAAGCTCCAGGGGTTGTTGTAACCCATGCATCTCAATCAGGTTCGCATAGTCATCCAAAAAAATCACCATCTTATCCTCAAAATTTACAATAGCCTTGTGCTCAATCAACTAGTTGATTCTTGAGATTACATCATAGGATCCTGTTGATGTGTATTTTTTCACACTTTCTCAGCACAGGCACTGTGGGGGGTGCACTACCTCTCTTGAAAGGAGACTTCCAACAACAAGTTTCTAAAAATCACCCCAAGGTCTCTCAGGTGTTAGGTCTTGACAGTGCTTGAAATATTTCAGTTGTTTCATGTGATTTGTTGGAATCACAAGGAAATCTTACGGATGAGTCACAAAGTGGGGAAGTTGGATCTGCAAATGGAGTTCTTAAGATGGGAGAGTTGATGTGCATTTTTTGCAGGTTCAAACAACAATTTTGAACTCCATTTCATCATTGGATTTGGATTTACAATGTGCAATGAACCTTGCCTAAGGTTACTTATTAAAAAAAAGGAAAAAAGGGCAGGGAAGAAAGAAGGTTCTTGGATCTGAAACTATGAATGAACAGTGATCATGGAGGCTGCTATAGTAGAAAAACTCCCTAAAACTAAGTTTTGCTTAACCAAAAGAACCTACAACTACACAAAACTAGTGAAATCTTCTAAGGACTGTAGATTTTTAGATTGTGCATTCACCTCATAAACACACAATAGAAGTTAGTTGCAGCAATGTCAAATAGCTCAGACTATCTTTACAAAGTGATTCATCATCAACAAATCACAAAAAACACGAGCTGAAAATTCATCAAATACTATAACAACAAACACCATCGCCACTTCCATTCAAGAAACTAACACTAAAACTAACATGCAAGTAGAACCATGCATGCAAGATGAGTAAAATCAAGGATAACATCCATAAAATCATGCAATGCTGTCTTCTATTGCTGCAAATACTTTTTACACCAGCTATCCAACCCTTTACAAATGAGGGGCAAGCCACTATTTATAGTTTTCCAAAGCCCAAATGAATGTATAGGATTGAATTACATTGCATGGCCTAGATTTGATTGCACTAGGGATTCACCTACCCTACAATATTCAACAATTTAAAATACATCTTTTGTCTTTTCCTTGTTTTTTCATCTAGTGCCCAGGTGTTGTAGCAGTTTTGTCATTTAGTTGATTGCCCTTTTCACTGTAGCTGAAACTTCCTTCTTACTTGATGTGTTTGTAGTGTTCTTTTTTGGATCAAATGGGCCCATCAACGACTGGAATCAATGGATTGGTTGCCCCTAATTCAGAGGGACATGTCATCATCATCTAGTGAAAAGTAGGACAACTCCCTCATGCCTTCTTCAAGGCCACCCCCTTGCATTTTTGTCATTGACTTCCTTGGCACATGCCTTCTTCTAAAGCTGGCCCTGTCTATGGGTGCTACAAGGAAAGGTGGACATAAAACACATGGTGAAAAGAGCTATGTGCTTTTTCTTGTTCAACTTTCTCAATGGGTCTCCTAACGGACCCATAGTAGGCTCCTTGAATCCTGTGTACATGAGGTGTTGTAAGTGCATTCATAAATAAATCAAGGCAAACGTTAGTCAAATCCTATAAAAACCTTGTTAGATCAATCATGCATCATCAAAAGATCATAATATTCGTCATTGGAGCTCATTTGGACCATAAACATTAATGCATGCCCAAGGGGGCAGGTGCCAAGTCAGGCGACGAATGGAAGGCAGGCAACAAATGGGGGACAATATTCCCCAAGGCCAGGGCTGGAAGCACCAACGGAAGTTGGGTGATGGACGAAAGATGAAAGGAAGATAGACAATGAACGAGGGACAACATTCCTCAAAGGAAGTTCCTAGACCTCACAAAACTTAGAAAAACCAAGATTTCCAATTATAGCGCATGGGAAAAGGGGGAGAAATAGTGCCAAGACATACTTCCTCAAGATTTGACCTATTTTGAAAAGAGCGGAAGGGGAAGGGGAAAGCCTGAGGGTCACCGTCCTTTTGAAATGATAATGAGCACATAGCAACCCAAAAGGAAAGTATTGGATGGTGATGGAGGGATGGAGTCTCGGAAATGGCCATGGATAGGCCAGGTCCTATAAGCTAGAACGTCGGGGGCTGACGGAAGGTCAAAATGACAAAGGAGGGATAGAGTCCCAGAAACAACCACAAAGGGGCTAGGTCTTGGATGCTGGAACATCGAGGGTCAACGAAAGGTCAAAATGACCATGAAGGGGCTGGGTCCCGGAAGCTGGAACATCAAGGTTCAATGGAAGGTCAAAAAGACAAAGTAGGGACAGAGTCCTAGAAATGACCATGGAGGGGCCAGGTCTCCCGGAAGCTAGAATATCGGGGACTGACAGAAGGTCAAAATAGAAAAGGAGGGATAGAGTCTCAGAGACGACCATGGAGGGGCTGGGTTCCGGAAGCTGGAATGCCAGGGGCCAATGGAAGGTCAAAATGGAAAAGGAGGGACGGAGTCTTGGAAATGTCCATGGAGGGACTGGGTGATAGAAGTTGAAACATCAGGGGCCAATGGAAGGTCAAAACAGAAAAGGAGGGACACAGTCCTAGAAATAGCCATGGAGGGGCCAGAACACCGGGCGCCGACGAAAGGTCAAAATAGAAAAGGAGGGATGGAGTTTTAGAAATGGCCATAGAGGGGTCAAGTTCTGGAATGAAATTTCTACAACTTCTTGAAACTTAACGAAACCTTGGCAGTTCACTTAGGCACCACAAAAACATCCCAAATCCATAGGAAACTTGTCCCCAAAGTCAAAAATGAAGGAAAAAGTGAATCAAGTGAGCAAGGACCAATTCAGTAGGAACAAATGAAGGGGAACCCGCAGGGGCACTTCCACAAAAGTAAAAGACTTGGCGAAACTCAAGTAGGTGAATTTGGTCAAGAAAATTTGATCGTTTGAAGACGCATGACCAATTTATGCTCTAGGAAAGGGGCATGCAAAATGATATGGGAGCAAAGAAACTCGTTGGGAGTGAAAAGAGGGGGTCCCTACCCACGGTGGGGTGTATGTGTAAAACATGCACAACAAATGGCGACTTGCTGGGGAAATGATTTGGAGCATTTTGATGAAAAACTAGAATCACGAACCTAGAATCTCTAGTTCTGACCTTCACGCTTGGGAAAAAAAACTAGATGTTCAACCAAAGGATAAAAACCACTAGTTAATTCAACCTTCAGTATGCTGAAAATCCAAGTGTGTACAGTTGCGTTAATTCCCATCCTTCAGTTGCTATAGGAACCCAAGCTCTGTAAAGTTAAGCTACATAGTTTATTCTAACTCCAAAACATTTGGGACATTGCCTCACTGGTGATCAGGCATCCATAGCCCTGACGAGGTTGTCATTGTGATTCTCCTGAACATTGCTCTACTACGAACCAGGCGTCCATAGCCCCAGTAAAGTTGCTCAGATACCCCTGAAAAGTTGAATTTCTTTTCTTTTTATTTTCAATATTTTGCTTTCTTTATTTTGTTTCTTTTCTTTTAATTTTCAATTTCCAATTCTTTGTATTTCAATGCACAAGCATTGAAGCTCACTCTCAAGGCTAAGAGTCACAGTGGTGCTGAAGAATTTTTTTAGATTTTTCACTTAACTAGACTTTACAAAGGACCTACAATGACCTCCAAAATTCTTAAAATATGTTAGAGATATAAGATTACAAAATATATTAGAATTAGACCAACCAACAACTTATCCTCTTTGAATCAAACACCTAGATCACTTGACACTAATATAAAATCCTCACCATCCACTCTAAAAACTTGATTAGAGTTTGAAGAAGAAATACATAGAACAACCCCAGGCGATAAGTATGGTTGTTGTGTGCATAGATGTTCCCAACCAAAAGTAGAGGGAACTTGAGCAAAAGAAGTAGCAAGACAGAAGCAAAGCGAATGGAAAGTGAACACCAAAAAAAACCAAAGTGGGACAACGAAAGAAAATAGTAAAGAAACTACTATAAAGCAAGAAACCTACAACACACCAACTAACCTAAGGAAAGCAAGAAAGAAGAGTATTTACAGGAAACCTACACTACTAAAAAATGAGCTATGTACAAATATATTTACAAAATACTATGTTTAGGTAGGTCAAGCCAACATTAATGTTCATTTGATTTCACAGTGCATGCACAAGCAAACGGGCGATCGTTATCATTCTTAACCATGCAAATTTATCTTTATATTCTAAAAAAATAAATTCAACGTTGCAGCACTCAAGTTCAGTCACATAGTCAGGGAAAATCAGCAATCGCGGAGGCTCGCTAAACCCATGGTTAATTCATAAACATGTTTGTCTCCCCTCATTCGCATAATCAAAATGATAAGTTCAGCTATGACAATTAATAGGAGCAAGGAAGGATATAACCTGGATGTCATCACATGGAGGTGGTAGAATTTGGCAATCGAGAGTGAGCACTACAATGTTGATCATTGCATCGACAATCTCAGAGGGTGACACAAGATCGTGCAACATTTTAGTCATCAAGCTTGCATAAGGTAGGGAGAATAGGGCAACAAACACTTCTTCCACATCTTGCGCAGGATCAACAATCCCTATTAGTTGTTCTTCGAGAAGATAGACTTCATCTCATTGATCTTCTGCAAACCTGGTGTCCACTTGATTGCTATCCTCAAAAGGAAACATGTTGTCTGGTATCCTTCCCCAAGTATTAACCTCAATTTTGTGATGTTCAATGTCATGGGATAATGACATGTGTGAGTCTATCCCATTGTGGCCCTCTAAACACGTGAGAAGATCAACAATGGTCAAGGTAGAAAGACCACCAATTGCCTCTTGTGGTTGGTCAAGTCTGTCATACTTGTTGGCAGCCATCAAAACACCCTCGCCTTTATCCTCCTCTTTTTGCATTTCATGTGTCTCACCAAGATGATCAATCATTTCTTCATGGTCACTATCACTGTAAATAGAGAAGGAACCCCTCTCCCATTCTAGAGGTTCTTGTGCTTCACTGTTTGGAGGTTCAAGGAGTATTCCTTCATCACTACCATCTTCTAGAATGTACTCTTCCTCGACATGGGCATACCTCCGCAGTACAACTCCTAATGGAAAGAAGTCATCAATTGATGACACCTCATCAAGGGGACCAAAACTTACTACGCGATTTCCCTCCAAGGACTGGCCATAAAGCCTGTTGTCCATGGTGTGCAGATGCTCTTCAAGAGGAAGAAATTCTTGATGACTGGTGGACAACCTTCCTGCTTGATCTACTTCATTGCTTGGAAGCTCAAGACTATATTGTTGTCCTTCTACTATTTCTATCCCAACATCCTCTTGAGGCCTGACTTCAACTGAGTCATCATTCGGTTTAGGCTCTTGGTCTTCTCCTTCGATCCGGGCAGCAAGAGGAGGAGGCCGGGCACTTGGCTGATCCACTTGTCCTCTAAATTGTTTGACAGCTTCTTGGAATAGCTCACATGCAAACTCAGAGTGTGATGAATCATGGAGTCTACACCAATTTGGTAGCAACAACACCTCCAAATCCACTTGACATTTTATCTTAGACCAATCCCTTGCTAATCTGGAGACAAGTTGGTCATATCTTTTCGCTATCGGGTCCTCATCATCATTTGGGAAGGAAGGTGAATAGTAGACAGCCATGACAAGTGGTTATTTCCACTCCTCCAAACCTACATTTTTGGATGCTTGATTGCTGCCATTCATGAAGGAGAGGTTCTCTAATCTAATCTCACTTGTTTCTTCGTCATCATTCTTTGTTGTCCCAAGGTTGTCAACCTTGTCTTCTTCCTGATTTTCAGCATCTTCATTAGCTACCCCAACATACACTGTTGCAGACTTTGTTGATTCATCTTCAACTTCCAACGACTCCTCTTCTAGATTAGAGGACTTCTCTTTGCTGATAGTGGAAAGGATTTCTAAACTCTTTCCAACTAAACTTTCATCACAACTTTCTACTATCCTACAGAAATCAGCTCCTTCCTTTTCATTTTCAGCTTCAACGTTCGCTATCCCAACACTAGTTTGTGTTGAATCCCTTGGTTCCTCTTCAATGTGTTATCCTTTAGATGTTGATAGCTCTTTTTCCTCATGGGATGCCTTGTCCTCATTGAAAGTTGTATGCTCCAACTTGTTCAAGCAACCCTTGACTTGGGTCATTATGTTCACGCAAGATGAGAAAGTAAATTCTAAATGTGGTGCATTGTGAAATCTATACTAGCTTGAAATTAGTACCTCCAATTTTAATCCATCTTCATTGCCCAAACATTCTTGGATCAGCTCTTCGAATGCCTTGGCTGCCATGTTAGTCATTTCCTTTTCTAGATCTTCTGGAGCCAATGGCTGGTATATTTCCCAAAAGGGAATTTCTCCTTGCAAGACTCTCTCAATCCTGGTCAAGAATGTTAGACACCCCAATTTTTTGTGTTTGCGAGTGAAATGAATCCTGCACTTGTCTGCCGATGTAAATTTCTACAATAGTTTTCTCAACCTTTTGTTTAAATCTGCATGTAGCCGAGTGATACCGATTTGCACATGCTTCTCCATTTCGACTCGGCTTCTTTTGCCTTCAATTTTTTTTGATTTTATGTTCTAGCATTGAAGGAGATCTCCTGTCTCATATTTTCACTCAAAATTTCTCTTTTCAACTTTCAACTTCCAACCTTGTAGCCTCAACATGTCATTCCCCCCTTCTAGCACCAGTTTTGTTGATGTGTGTTTTTGCACACTTTCTCAACACAGGCAGTGCGGGGGGTGCACTACCTCTCTTGAAAGGAGACTTCCAATAACAAGTTGCTAAAAATTTCTCCAAGGTCTCTTAGGTGTCAAGTCTTGACAATGCTTGGAATATCTCAGTTGTTTCATGTGATTTGCTGGAATCACAAGGAGGTCTTACGGATGAGTCACAAAGTGGGGAAGTTGGATCTGCAAATGGAGTTCTTAAGATGGGAGAGTTGTTGTGCATTTGCTATAGGTTCAAACAATAGTCTTGAACTCCATTTCATCATTATGTTTGGCTTTACAATGTGCAATGAAATTTTCCTAAGGTTACTTATTAAAAAAAATGAAAAAAGGGTAGGGAAGAGAGAAGGTTCTTGGATTTGAAACTATGAATGAAAAGTTATCATGGAGGCTGCTACAATAGACAAAATCCCTAAAACTAAGTTTTGCTTGACCAAGAGAACCTACAACTACAGAAAACTAGTGCAATCTTCTAAGGACTATATATTTTCATATTGTGCATTCACCTCATAAACACACAATATAAGTTAGTTGCAGCAATGTCAAATAGCTCAGACTAGCTTTACAAAGTGATTCATCATCAACAAATCACAAAAAAATTGAGCTGAAAGTTCATCAAATATTGTAACAGCAAACACCGTCACCACTTCCATTCAAGAAACTAACACTAAAACTAACATGGAAGTAGAACCATGTTTGCAAGATGAGGAAAATCAAGGATAACATCCATAAAATCATGCAATGTTGTCTTCTATTGCTGCAAATGCTTTTTACACCAACTCTCCAACCCTTTACAAATGAGGGGCAAGCACCTATTTATAGTTTTCCAAAACCCAAATGAATGGATAGGATTGAATTACATTATATGGCCTAGATTTGATTGCACTAGGGCTTCGCCTACCCCACAATATTCAATGATTTAAAATACATCTTTTGTCTTTTCCATGTTCTATCATCTAGTGCCCAGATGTTGTAGTAGTTTTGTCATTTAGCTAATTTCCCTTTTCACTATATCTAAAACTACCTGAAAGCTACCTTCTTACTTGATGTGTTTGTAGTGTTCTTTGTTGGATCAAATAGGCCTGTCGACAACTGGCATCAATGGATTGGTTTCCTTGATTCAGGGAAACAAGTCATCATCATCTGGTGAAAAGTAGGACAACTTCCTCATGCCTTCTTTAAGGCCACCCCCTTGCATTTTTTTCATTGACTTCCTTGGCATAGACCTTCTTCTAAAGCCAGCCCTGTTGATGGATGCTATGAGGAAAGGTGGACATAAAACACATGGTGATAGGAGTTGTGTGCTTTTCCTTGTTCATCTTTCTCAATGGGTCTCCTGACGGACCCATAGTAGGCTCCTTGAATCCTATGTACATGAGGTGTCGTAAGTGCATTCATAAAAAAATCAAGGCAAATGTTAATCAAATCATAATATTCATCATTGGAGCTCATTTGGACCATAAACGTTAATGTGTGACCAAGGGGGGTGGGTCCCAAGTCAGGCGACAGGCGGAAGGCAGAAGGAAGGTGGATAATGAACGAGGGACAACATTCCCCAAGGTCGGGCCCAAAAGTGCCGATGGTTTTCGGGTGAAGGACAAAAGATGAAAGGAAGGAAGACAGTGAACGAGGGACAACATTCCCCAAGGGAAGTTCCCGAACCTCACAAAACTTAGCGAAACCAATATTTTCAATTATAACGCATTGGAAAAGGGGGAGAAAGATTGCTAAGACATAATTCCTCAAAATTTGACCTATTTTGAAAAGAGTGAAAGGGGAAGGGGAAAGCCTAAGGGTCACCGCCCTTTTGAAATGGCAATTAGCACACAGTGGCCCAAAAGGAAAGTCTTGGACAGTGATGGAGGGACAGAGTCCCAGAAACAGCCATAGAGGGGCCGGGGTCCGAAAGTTGGAATGTTGGGGGTTGACGGAAGGTCAAAATGACAAAGGAGGGATAGAGTCTTGGAAACAACCATGGAGGGGCTAGGTCCCAGAAGCTGGAACATCAAGGGCCGATGGAAGGTCAAAATGACAAAGGAGGTATGCAGTCCCGGAAATAGCCATGGAGGGGCCGGGTCCCGGAAGTCGAAACACTGGGGGCCGACGAAAGGTCAAAATGACAAAGGAGGGATGGAGTCCCAAAAATGACTATGGAGGGGTTGGGTCCCAGAAGTCAAAATGCCAAGGGCCGACAGAAGGTCAAAACAGAAAAGGAGGAATGGAGTCCCAGAAACAACCATAAAGGGGCTGGGTTCTGGAAGCTGAAACATTGAGGGTCGACGGAAGGTCAAAATGGAAAAGGGGGGATGGAGTCCTAAAAACGACCATGGAGGGATCAGGCCCTGGAAGCTGGAATGTTGGGGGCTAACGGAAGGTCAAAATGGAAAAGGAGGGATGGAGTCTCAGAAACAGCCACGGAGGGGCCGGGTCTTGGAAGCCAAAACATTGGGAGCCGACAGAATGAAAAACAACAAAGGAGGGATGGAGTTTTGGAAACAACCACAGAGGGGCCGGGTTCCAGAATGAAATTTCTGCAACTTCCCAAAACTTAACGAAACCTTGGCAATTCACTTAGGCACCACAAAAACATCCCAAATCCATAGGAAACTTGTCCCCAAAGTAAAAAATGAAGGAAAAAGTGAATCAAGTGAGCAAGGACCAAGTCAACAGGAACAAATGAAGGGAAACCCGCAGGGGCACTTCCATGAAGGTAAAAGACTTGGTGAAACTTAGGTAGGTGAATTTGGTCAGGGGAATTTGATCATTTGAAGGAACATGACCAATTTAGGCTCTAGGAAAGGGGCACACAAAACAAGATGGGAGAAAAGCTATCTGTCAGGGGCGAAAAGAGGGGGTCCCTGCCCATGATGGGGCATGTGTACAAAACATGCAAAACATATCCTAATGGTGCAACATTGGGTCATGAAGTTGGAAAGTTCCAACTCACTACAAAAGAAACATGAATTTACTTCCCACTAGATAATTGATTCCCATATTGAACAAACCATGAATTTTCCATATACTTAGGTTGAATGGGTAGCTTAGAAATCATTCTAGGACCTATGAAGCACTCAATAGCTCTTGTATCTATCAAAATAGAAATTTTTTGGTAATAGAGCTTTCTCGTTAATTGAATCAAAGAAGCCTGGTACTTTGCTTGTTGTTATCCACCATTGCATTGATCTTGTGTTGTGGGGTTTGCTATTGATTTCCTTCCTTTCATGACCTCAACTTCTGAGGGTTGTTAGATGCATAATGGTCTCCCCCACAAGTGTAACATCTATCACATGGTCCTTTCCAACCTCCATCCTTGTCCTCCTTTGATTACCCCTAGCTACTGTTATAACTATTGTTACCCTTATTAGCCCTTTTATTTCTTTTGACTTGGTTTCCTTCCTCCTTTTTCCAAAGGATCACCTTCCCTTTTAAAGCTTATAATTTTATGGGACTTGTTTCCTTTCTATCCATCACCCTTTTGAAATCTTTTGTTTTTGAACCGAGGCTTGGAGTTTGATCCTTTGTGAAGATTGGACAACTGCTACAACTTCTATTCTTGCTTAATAACCTGATCAAAAGCTTCTTCCATAGTATGAGGATTGTGAAGATCCACTTCAACTCCAATGTGGGGTCTCAGTCCCAATATAAACTTTTAAATCTAGAGACATTCATCATATTGATACTGTGGCACATACTTAAGAAAGTTGGTAAACTTCTCCTTGTATTGCACTACTATTAGGCCTCCCTGGGTTAGATTCTAAAATTTAGTCATTTCCTTGTCAAATAAAATATGTGATATCCACCTCTTTCTAAAAGATTCTATGAAAAATTCCCAAGTAATCCCTTCTTACAAAAGTCTCCCTTCGACCTTCTCATTGTCCAACCAAGTAGCTACCTCTCCAGATAATTGATATGCTACCCAAGCAACATTGGTTTGATCTAATAGGTTGTGAAGCCCAATTTTTTTTTCCATGTCTATGATCCAAGCCTTAGCCCCATATTTGATGGCATTGCCATCAAAATTTGGTGGTGCTACCTTCTTAAGATCTTTACCCAATTCTTCCTCAATTTGACCTCGATTGTGATTCCCATCTCCTTGGTTGGGTACCTCATTCCTGAGCTTCCAATCTTCTCACACCCTTTAGACCTCTTGTTCCAAATGGTCAATTTAGGATTCTTACCAGTTCAAGAGTTCTAGGATTTGGTATAGCCTCTTACTTGTTCCATTGTCTTATTTGCTACCACATGCATCTTGTTTTGTGGTCACCATGTTGACTCACACTCAACTTGCATCATAGTCGTGTTTAGCATTCAATAACAAGGTTTTATGTTTATGCTATTGCATTGATGAAATACAAAGCACAAAACATGCAAGCCTAAAAAACAAGAATATATACACATTCATTCATCAAGACAAGCCTTCAAGCTTCATGTCTTTGAACAACAAAAGAATTTTTTTATTTATATTAAGTTTGGATTTACACTGATCCTTATTTACAATTTTTTTTTTCTCTAAGAAAATACCTCATTATCGAGTAGAGGACATCCCTTAGTATCCTCATCCAAATCTACATCTTCCCTATGGGGTGAGGTAGGATGTGCACATAGGAACTCCTTCTCCTCCTTGGTCATTGGTGGCGCATTAGGTCCACCTATTGGAAAATCTCTAAATGTAGAGAGTTTGTTAGTATGATGATTTTGTTTGGTCTCCTCTATCTTTTTTGACTCTCTCCAACTTGAGATGTGTGAGGGCATGCGCTAGAATTTCTTTGTTAGGAATCTCGGGTTGGTCTTTGGGTTTGGATTTCTCTTCAATAACAATTTTCTTTTTCACAACCCTATTGGTTTTCCCTTACTTTGTTCCTGACTTGGACCTTCCCATTTCCTACAACCAATTCAGATTTGGTTATTCTCTATGTATCTCAAATCTAGTTAAGGGTCTACTAGTCCCTAGTTCAACCATTGTGGGCTCATAGGCCTAGAGCTGAACCTTGAGCTCTTATACCAAATGTAACATGCTCAACTAGATTTCTACCATAAAACCAAAAATTGACATTATGAATATTAATATTTATGACACGATTTCCATAACTGATTCCATTTAGCACTTTTATGTTCATAAATTACCAATTAATCTAAAACAAAAGAATATTCATTTCCAAATATCAATAGTCACATACAAGTTTGAATTATAATTTAATGCCTCAAAATCAATTCTCAATTACATAGTTTTCTTTCTATTACATCAATTTATTCCTTTTCATCAATGATACCTTTACATAATATAAATATGATATGATTCCTTTTGACAACTCACCTCCACAAGTGGATGAGAAAATGATTGAGGTGATTTTCCACCCAACCACAAAGCAATGCTTCCCCATAATTCTTTAGTTAGTCAAAGAATGCTCGACCCTACACAAAATACTTAGCAAGAGATATAGCTTGCAAGGTGGAATATGTGTGTGACTAACTACATGCATTTCTATCCGCTGTTAGAATATGCATGTTCTATGTTAGGTAAACAAATACATTAGAAAGAGAATAAATAAAATAGTCTATTCCATATATATATATATATATATGACTACAAAGCTTGGCCAAGCTCATATTGCATAAAATGCAACTTTGGTTAGATTTGGAAAAGAAAATCTACACTCTCTAGCGCCCATTCCTTGAATAAAAGCTTATCATATCAAAGGGGTAACCGTCCCTTTTAGACTATATATTAGCAACATATTCTAGTGTGCTACAATCTACCATTTAATTCATGTATCATTCCATTTCATTTATTGACCACAAATAAGTCATTTTATTCATGTACAACCATTCATTCATCCATCATAGTCAATCATTTTCATGTTGCAAATCCTAACTATTCTATCTCTATAATTCCTTTGTTACAATCAAATTCTAATAATCTTACTCAAATATTAATCAAGATGAATTAGAAGGTATACCGAATGTATGTTCATGTGCATAAATGAAGAATTATGCGCGTGCACATATATACATGTTGTCACAAAGGATTGTGCCATGAGTGCTAAGAGTTAAAGCTCAAAAATCTTGTGCAACATGGGGACATCCTCAAGCTTGTGGGTTACCTAAGATGAGGATGAACCTCTAGATTATGGGTTGGTTCCCTTTTAAAAACCTCCTAAAATTTGTTGGTTTGAATGGAAAAGGGATAGAGATTACTTTGGAAATAAAATTTACTGCTACTAGAAGGTGGTGCACCAATTTTTTAAACTCTACGAGCTGCTCTAAAATCACAATAACATTCAAATAAAAGGATTTTTTGTTCACAACTCAAAGATAGTCACAAAATACATAAGTGTTTTATGAGAAGGTTTGTGTTCAGTGTTTGTACGATGGAAAACAAGTTTCACAACCTCAACTACTGGACTATTCTAACACAACTCATAACCTGTATTTAACATGAATTATTTCACTTTTACAGTGCATAAATAAGATAAATTTAAGGGTTTTATAAAGGAAAATACAAGAAATTCATCAAATCATTCATTTTCCATTCCCAAAATAGAAGAATTTTAAGAAAGAACTGCTATCTTTTATTGAACTTAAAAGGAATCTTTGCTGTTTACAACTAAAAATGTTTCTAAAAACTCAAAAATACTTTGAAAAACTGAGTTACAATACTTTTTCTTTGTTGTATATGCAAGCAACAAGAAAAAACTAACTCTAGAAAAGAAGAATAGAAGAAGATATAGAAGAGAAGATTGAATTCTGATTGAAAAAAAGGAGTCAAGAGGAATTGAATGTTCTCTTTTCTTCAAAACTCCTCCAACTTTGCATGATTGATCTTCTTTGGGTCTTGCACAAGAGAAAACCCTACAAAAAGGGTTTAGAACTACTCCAAACTAGCTGTGAATAGGATGAAAACTTGTCTTAACTAATACTATACCCATGTGGGGTCTTGAACTCCACTAAACTGCCAAATAACTACCAAATTCCTCTTTTTTAGGCCTCTAATTGCTCCAAAGAACTTTGCATGATGTTTTCAAATTTCTAGACATATAAGGCCAAAAATCCTTAATTTAAGGGCTCCAAATTGCCCCATTTTGCATGATTTTAGACTCTAACTCCACTTAACCCTAGCTATAACCATATGGGCTTCTTAAATAGGCCTAAAATGCCTCTAATTTCCACTAAATTGAGCGTGATCAACTTATCCTTTCAAAGGTTTACATATGATTGTTGATGAGGATTGTCCTCAATTTGCATTTTAACTCCTTTGTCTTTGCATCTTTAGTGTATACACTTCTATATGTGGAAGCAATGTTTGAAAGTATTGCACTGATAAAAGCATCCGAATTGAGGGATAACTTATTCAATGATGCCATGGATACACTAAGCATAATAGGTTCCAAATACAACCATATTGTAAAAAGGATTTGCGGTCCAAGAACAAATTGAGAAAGAACATTGAAGAAAGGTACCAAAGAATTGATGATTATTGTAATAGGTATTACTATCTATCATACTCTGTAATGGCTGCAAAAAGGAATGTCATATGGTAGTACATGCCCTTTGTAGTCTAAAAGACTATCCTTATCTACATGGTGATTGCCATGCCTTACATTTTCATTGATAGTCCTTTATTCATGAGAAGTGGTGGGTACCTATTAGACATAGACTGTCATGTTTACATCTATCCCTAGGCATTGAAACTGCCTTTCTTTCTAGATGATCATCCTTTACAAAATTGATAAAGGGAATTTTTTTTCTTTTACTATCCTCAATAGTCATGTGATTGTCTTTCATATATTCATGCTTTTTTCATAAAAAAACCCTTGGTCCATGGTCTTTTTATGAATTTCTGGTCATCATCTCTATCTCAGCAACATGTACAACTTTACTTTGATTGAATAACTTTTCATTCTTGAATTCCAAGACCATTGTCCTTTGTTGTTACTATCATGTTATGCTCTGTCTACCCTATTCCTCTTGACTTTTATCCCTTCATTTTGTTGACTATGGATTCTTTATTTCTCATTTCACATTTGCTCTTCTTAAACCCCCTGTTAACTTCTTTTCTTGACTATGCATTTGAAATCATCTTTGCATATTTCAAACTACTCATGATGGCTATGGAAAATCCATTTCATACTTTCCATTCATTTTTTTCTCTTTTTTTCAAACTTCTTGCTGCTCTTTTACACTTCAAATTGCTGCTCCTTTTGATACTTCAAATTGTTGCTCTTTATATTATCATTGCTGCATTTTTCTGTCATCATTTTCTATCCATTTATGAAACTATTTACTATCATCATTAGCTTAATTTGCTGCACCTTTGATGGTATCATGTTCTTCTCTTTATTTATTGATTATTGCTACTTTTTTTCTGTTCTTATTGCTGCTCTTTTTTGGAAATTAATTTGTTGATCATTATGTCATTTTGACAATATATTGTTGTTCATGAATGCCCTTTTTGTTGTTCATGAATGATTTATATTGCTGATCTTTAACATGTTATTGAATCTTCACTAAGGATTTCATCTTTAGTGTTAAAATTTTATGACTCTTGAATGACCTTCCCTATCATATTAACATTTCCATGCTTGTGAATGTCTTCTTAATGACTATAACATATTTTTCATGCTTCTCACTATTTTTCCCTTCTAGATATATAATCTGCCCTTTATTGACTATGACTTGCACTACAATCATGATATAATGTTAAGATGTCTTCTTGCATTTTATTTACACTACTTCACCCATTTCTTTAGAAACAATAAAATGACCATAATTTCTTATTGAAGTTGACAACTATCAAGCTACTTCCGAGAAAATACTTGTTAAAAAGAGACCTGTGAATTGTTCAAAGAATGGATATGTTTACCAATAAAGACTTGTAATTTTCACCTCACTGCACATGTATTTTCCAAAATAGTTTTCACTATATCCTTTATATCCTTCTACATTTCTCAAATTGTTGCTTCTCTTTAAAACTTCAATTTTTGGGTTAAAATCACCATGAATCCACCCCTTCTTAAAATTTTGCATAGTCCTCTTTGTAAATGAATGCCATCCTTGATGGCAGTTTTCGTTAACTTGATGATGGACCAAAACTTATTTACACAACCTTTTCACATTTAGAAACTGCCTTTGTGATGACTGCCTTCATTCTCATGTTGTCATTCTTGTGACCTTTCCTATGCATTGTGGTTTTGATTTGCATGGAATAAACTTCCTCTGATTTAGTTTGACTTCAATCCATTGTGATATTCTCAATGACTCCCTTTGAACAATAGTGCTATGATTATCTTCTTATTTAGAGTATTTTCATGAGGTTAATGGATGGACAATAGGGCCTTGTGAACTCGATATGATGATTGTTCTTAACATTGTTATGCTACCTTATTCAAAACTTGGTATAAGCCTAAGACTGCTCTTTGATCAAACCTAGAGGAATCTGTACTATCCAACCTATATCAATGCCTCAAAGAACCTCTATACTTTCAATGGTTGACATTCATTTGAATAAAAACCTACAGGTGCTTTGCACATTTGTTCTATTTTGAGATATGTATCAAAATATTTACCCCTCTGACAAATGCATATAAACTCATGCATAGCTATAATGCACACTCCTATTGTATTTAGGGTATGAACAATTGAAATATAGCCTTTGAGGTGTACCTCGTAGGTTTACACACAATATGAACCACAAATTCTATTTTTGCATAGCTACATGATTGAAATCCACTGACCTCAACAGATTTGCACTCTTTCCTTAACTCTCCCTCCTCCATAACTAGTGGTCCAAATGCCCAGTTTTCTTTGTAATGAACTTCGAAAAAAGAGTATGATGGTCACCATTGATCAAGAACATGGAGAGGAAAAACCCTAGAGAACTCCAAAATAACTCATGTTCAACAAAACCAAAGTTTTTCTTTACTAATTTTTCCCTCTATTTTTGCATGCATGTGATGCTTTTCCAAACCTTCTTTTTATTGTGGAAAACTTTGGATTTCCTCTTTATTTTTACCTTTTTCTATTTGATACATCATGAATGTGCCTTTTTTTGTCTTTTGCATTAGCATGGAGAGATAAAAACTTTAATAAAAGTTATATTAAAACCATTTCAAACTAACTCCATGACTTGGTATATGGGAAAAACCCTCTTTTTTCCTAACTCAAATGCTACTTTACCATCAAATGGAAAAAATATATTAACAATTCCTAAGTGAACACAGTTGGAAAATTTGTATACATTCTGAATAGAAAAAAAAATCATCCTTACATACAAGAAATCCATATTTAGAAAAGTTTAAAAACCAACTTGTTCAAAAGATCCATTTATTAATTCAATATCATTTAACCACAAAAAATTAGCCAACACAATCGATTATAATATTCCTTGTAATCATTACTAGAGAAATATCAATTAATTTTAAATTCTATTTCTAGGTTGCCCACTTTAGGTTAATCATGTCTATTTGTTGTTTGATTTGATATTTACATTGTAACAAATCTTAAAAGAACATCACTAATGAAATTAACATAATTGTTCTGTTCTATCAAAAAAGTTCCACTTCAAAGAAAAAATAGTCGATAGGCATGTTATCTTGAAAATGATAACATGCCATCAATTTCACTACAGGATCTTCATTACATTTGGTAGCATTTAATACTTGGTGAGGTCTTTGATAACTTATAGAAGAACCCTTGACATTTCTTATATCAAATTTAACAAAATGGATCATTCTTTGACCTTGGATATAGCACTAGAGTAAATCGACAATGATAACACAAGAAAGTATGTGTATATATATACACACACATGCACTATTGTTTGCATGACAAGCTAAAGGGATTCTATATCCTGTTGCCAAAGGAGGTCAAATATTATTTCATAGAATTTATTAACATTTAAACATACATTAATGGTGGCTCATTTGTCTAAGAAGTTTCATCAAACAATAGAATCATTTGACCAAGGGTTCCACAGAACGATACTTCATTCTTTACAGAGCATAGTGAATGCTTACAAAAAATGATAGTAATTACCTTAGCTCAACCTTATGTGGTCATTTCCATGGTTTATCACCAAAATGGTGGGGTGATATAAGTGAATGATTCTTGTCATTCTCTATGTGAAACCATTAGTGATATGAGTCACTCACCCATAAGAACGAGGCACCCACATGGAAGTGTTATTACAATACAAGTTGATAACCAAACAGTGTCGTGCAAGAAAATACATTGCTTCATAGAGGTTATTTAAAAAAGATTACACTAACACAGGTCAGTCAAATGGCCTTGACCCTTTGAAAGATGAGCATAAGGGTATAACCCAACAAAGGGGTCTAGTCGATACCCACACATGCAAGATACATCATAACATAAGCTTGTTGTGAAGGCTTTGGCCCCAACTGAGCTATCATGGTTCGATAAAATTGATCAATAGAGGTAAACATATGAATGCTAGCTCTCACAAATGTATAACATAGATGCAAAATGAAGAAAAAGTTCATTCGATATCAAGCAACATCAATAATGGTTTTCACATTACCTTGTTTCTCTATAAAAATGATGATGAAATTTGGCAACAACATTTCAATTTCTCTACTTTTTCCTCCTCCGCTAGCTCTTTTTAAAAAAATTTCCTTCTTTTTCTCTCCTTTGTTTGCTACTTAATTTCTCCCTCTTTCATTTCAAATATCTTCTTTCTAATTTTAGGAGATAGTGGTGTTGAATTCCTTTGTCTCTATAACCTTACCTGGCCTCCCACTTTCTCCTCTCTTTAAAGGTTGACTTAATAATTTTTTCATGGAAGGGGACATATCCTATCCCATAATTTATGGGAGTTACATATTTTATTCCATGATTCCATTATTTTCCATGAAAGGTAAAAATTTAAACTTGAGGAAAAATAAATCATATATATACATTTATATATTTATATACTTATATACTTGTATGTATGCATGTGTATATATATATATATATATATATATACACATTTATATGTACAATTCACCTCCATGAGACTATATGTACATATATTCACAAGGTATATATTTTCAACTTACATGTCTATCTTATCCATTTATTCTCCTTATTCAAAATACAATTCAAATTCGTCTAAAAGAACAAATAATGCAACTAATTTTCATACAAAATTTTATTTCATGAAAAGGGTTTCTTTTCCAATTTCATTGAATATCAATTTGGATTAGACAAGGTAAGGAAAAAATGCACTGATTATTTCTTTACATTAATTAAAATTCTCACACCGAATATAAATGAAATTCATCATCTTTTCAAACATATGTAGATGTCATGAACTACTATGGTGTGTGAGATTCCAAATTCCATTCTTGCTTACCATGGTCATCCGGCTAAGCGTGCCACCTCAATTAAGTTCTCATCCTTCAAAATCTTCCTATAGACACATTCTTACACTTTTTCCATTTATCAATAACCTTTAATCGATAATCTCATGAAATAATTTCTTAAATCACAAAATTGCATAATATTCATTTTCAATTTTTTCATGGAATTTTATCAAATCTATAAATAAAAATTTGATAAATTCTATTTTCCAAATATTCCAATTTCTTCAACATTTAAAATGCAAGCAATGAAATTGATATATGAAAATGAGAGGGATACAAGAACTAAATAATTGGAGGAGAAAATCTAAAATTTTGAGTATGGGTCAAAATTGGAGGTATTGGACCAACTTGCTATGGTAGAAGGAAAAAATAAGTAACCAATATCCCAAGGCCCAATTCCTCAGATCATAACCCTCACTAAGCCAACTATGGTGTCCTTGGGTGTGGAGCTTTGGAGAAGAACACAATAATTATCCCTAAAAGAAAAAGAATTGGAAAGGGAGAAAAATGAAATGTTTTCCAATAACATTAGGGAATTGGAAATACAAGAAATTGAAGTAAAAAGGCTAAAGGTGAAAATTGAGGAAATAGCAAACAAAACTGCACAATTGCTAAAGTGTAGGCTGCCTGCTAGGGTCTATGCCTTATTTCCGCAAGATATTTTTTGTGTTTTAAGTTTATCCAATTAATAAATGATCTTCCCATTGCAATGAACAAGAAATTATTGTTTTTATAAACTTTTCATGATTCCACACCTAAAATGCAGGATAAACTTTGTGAATTTTACCTACATAATTATATTATTTCAGATGAATCTGCCTAGAATGCCTTAATTTTTGTAGGAGATCTACAAATCATAGATTTTTCCTCCTATATCAGAAATTAACAACAAAGGAAGGAAATTTACAAGAATACCATGAAAAGGAAAAATCTATTGCTTTGTAGCTCAGAAAAGAATCAATAAATTCCAATGTATTCATAAAAGAGTGGATATAAATTTTGGATTACAGAGGTGTGGAAAAGAAGATAATGAATGTTAGAGAACAAGATTATATGATAATGAAGAAATTAGTTGTTTGACCTATTAATCAATTGTTCAAGATTGTGTAGAAAATATGGGAAGAGCTAACACCTGAGTTGTGTTGAACACGACAACTGAGAGGGGGTGAATCAATTGTCACAAATTTAATCTTATAATTCTTGTATGTTTCTTCACCACAAAATCATCTTGTATTTATACCATCTTCAACTTTGAAACATATCCAAAGTTGGCTATCCAAACTCAATTTCAAATTAGGTCGGCACCAAACATCCTAGGGTCGAATTAGAATGAGGGCGACCCAAACACATGCTTCATAGGGAACCAAATAGATCCAACACACTTCATCAACTTCAAACGTAGTGTTCAACACAAGGTTGGCCAAACCAGTGTAAAACACATAGAACCATAAAGCACAAATCTTCCAGATGCCAAAATTATCTTCAACACGATCAAGGAAACTTAACTCTAGAACATCAAGTCATAAGACTTCATCAAAGAGAAATACAAACTAGCAACATTTCCCCTAGACCTCAACCAAAAACACAAAAAACCAGTGAACATGACTTGCACTATAAAATGAATCAAAAACCAAAATGAGGATATAACATCTTCTAACAACGATGATTAACATATCTCAATCATACAAGTATGGGAGCAAATCAGGAGAAAAAACCAGAGCAACTATTGAAACAATTGCAACATGTCTTCATTAAAATTTTCTCAATATCCTTGACATATACAACCAATAACCTATATCCATGACACTAATGACAAAAGAAATTAGTTGATAACCAATTGACTAGTTGACATCAATGACAACACCTTCAATATTTCCATTCTTGTAACAATCTCCCCCTTTGTCATTGATGGAAACACATGATGTGAAAAACCTGTTGAACATCCAGAATACTGAGAGGGGGGGTGAATCAATATTCCATAAAACCATTCACATAAAATCCATCTAACCATTATCACAATTCTAATTGAATCGACAAGAGAGAACATATAAACAAATCAATGCAACCACACATATGAACACTAGGATTTTTACTTGGAAAACCCAAAAAGGGAAAAACCCTGATGAGGGTTAACTCACAACATATTATATCTAGATACAAGATATCACAAACCTCACTACCAGGACTCATTGTCCTTGAAAAATTCTCACTACTTGAATGCAAAATATTTCTAACTGCCAAGATACGAAGATTGTGGCTCACTTCCAAAAGGTTTGAACTGATAGAATACACCTTTAATGTGCAGGATTCAATTCTAATGAAGCTCAAAATATGAAGTACTGCCTCACACAGTAGTTGTTCAAAAAATATGCTATGATCCCCAATTGATAAAACATTTAGGCTCAAATCCTCTTTCACCTTTCTTCCACACTCGCACTCCACTCACTTCACACACCTTTCTCTCTTCAAGGAATCTTATATATATACAAGTATGTCTTAATCATCATTTAGGTCAGCCTAATTAGATGAAGACAAACTAATTAAAAAACTCTTGTCAAAACCATATATGATTTAAAACATTTTATCCATGTAGTGCATTATACCAAGTCAGTTGACATCCATAAAGCATAACTAGTCTTCATAGTGAATTGCATACATTAGGTCAGCCAAGAATAGAACGTAATTCATATAATCTCCAAAACAACATACAATCCTCAAAGAAAAAACCTTTTGGATTTGATCCCACATGAAATTCTCATCATAATATCATCAAAGAGACTACCATTAAAACCACAACATTAAAATGTTCTCCTTAAGAAAATGTGTAGTCTCCCACACTGATATGCTAAGCAAGGAACACTAGTAGAATATAGAGTTGAGCTTTGTCAAAGATAACTTTCTGCTCACAACCCAAAACTTCTCAAGATATAGGATATAGCTATCTGAATGAGACATGATAACATGGTTAAGAGATTAGAGTCATATCTATTCTTGCGGTGAATTATAGACTCAAATACCAATGCATTGGCTCATCGCAAAAGAACATTATCAGTAGAGAACGACATCCAATAAACCAAGTAATCTTCCCATATAGTTGTCACCATGTTGACATCAATGAAAACATAGAAACAACCAAAAAAAACCATCCACACTTCATGCTCATGTTGCAAGGCTCCATATTTCCAACAATCTCCCCCTTTGGCATTGATGGCAACATGCATGTTAAAAACATTTTTCAATATATGGAAAAACTAAATACTCCCTCTAACAAAACTGTTCTTCTCAAAAATGTTTTTCTCTGCCAACCTCTATCTCTCCCCATTTGACATCAATGCCAAAGGATGGGGTCCGATATATATGTATATATGCATCAAAATATAACCAAAAATATATGAACACAAAAATTGAATCAACCTAAAAGAAGAAGAACCTTTGAGACTCTTGAGGATGACCTTCCATGATACTTTTCCTTCTTCCCATTATCCTTTTGCACTTACAAGAGTTTTGTGAAATAGTTCAAGCTTAGTTAAGGGCTCTATACCATCTTTGGGATTAAGATTTATCTCTGAGAATTCACCAATACTATCAAGAGCACTAGAAACAAGAACATGTCTGAGTTTAATCATGTCTCTAAGTGCCACAAACTTCTTAATAACTTCTATTCTTTGGTCCTACAGGGAAAACAAATTATCCTGAAGCTACATAATGTAGGACCACCTCTGATTGTCTCTATCTTCTGCCAGTCTGTATGTATCTGCCTAACTGCTCCTTACCTTGCCTCTTATGTTCAATGTACTGCCAGACCAATTTAGGCAAAAAGAAAGTAGTTCTTGTGCCTCTTCCTCACAAACTTGTGCACTCTCCAACTCCTTCATCACTCAACTATGTACATTTGCACATTTTTCCTTGATATCTTCTAGATTTTTTTCATCATACCTTATTCCAACATTCACTTCCAGTTCAGAGATGTAGACCTTCAAATAATTAATCAAATTTCTTAGATTCTCCACAACAAAAATAGATGAATCAAAATTAGCACCTGGAATAATTTTCTGTAATTCTTCCAGAGCTCCTTGAATATTTAATCTTTCATGCTCGTGTTGAGCTCTCTTAGACTCACTTTCTTCTTCAACTTCTTGTTTGACAAAACTCTTTCTTTTCTTTCCTGCTCCAATTGCATTACACAAAGGTACCTTCCACATTAGGATTCTTAGGGATTTCCAAAAGAATTTTTGCATAATAATCAATTTCATCCTCTAATACTTTATAATCTAATTCAGATATCCACACCAACCTCGATTCAATTGCCTCCATGTAATATAAATCTATAAACACTAGGAAATTGATACTTCCAAAGTACCTTTCAGTAACACTTACTGGAATCCTTGACCTTCTATTCATTCTCATCTGAAAAGTTCCAAAGAATGTAGCAAGAGCAGTCTCTTGTGCATCTGCATCCAAATTGCCAAGATTTATCATGAAGTTTGTAATTTGCTGGGAAATAGGTTGTATTTGACCATTAGATTCTTCCTATTATCGGTAACTCTTTCAAAAAGTAAAAGAGTAAGCATACAACAAAATTTCCATATCAGAAAGTATTCTTATTACTCTTCTTGATTTCCTTTTAAATTCTTCAAAAGATGTATCCAAAGTAATTCACATAGGTCATAATCCATACTTCTTTTAACCATATCAAAAACAATATGTACAATAGTAGTAGACACAATGAGGTCATTTCTATGGATTCAAACTTTATGTTAGATGACCATTGTTGCATACCTAATAACCAGATCCACAATTGATCTCAAATCAATATCTTTCCCTTCAAGAGTTGCACCAATTACCTCAATTATATCTTGCTCATTTATATCCTTCCATTTGGGAACTGGTCTAGAGGAACATAAACTAGTTACATCTTTGATTGCATATCTAGTAATCAAATGTCCATCGTCAATCCACAAAAATTCATTATGAATTTTGCTGAAATCTATTCAAATATGCTTCCTGTTGAACTCGAACAAAGGGGATTTTTGCCACACATCCAACTTCTTCTCAACTAATACTTTGTAGGCATCATGATTCTCTTCCAATTCATTATTTCATAGAACGCTCAACTGGACTAGTGACAATTCCTCTATCTTACTTTGTAAATTCCAACAAGAAATGGATAGGTATCCAACTTCTGGAGCATATTTTGAATCCACTTGATTTCTCCTTCAAACCCTAAAACTCTGAATTTGTCTCTAAACTTCCTTTGCATGCTTCTCCAAAAAATACATATTCCTCTTGAGATGTTTGAATTTGTTTCTTTCATTTTGAATGCTTTTATAATAAATGCTTCAAATTGTAGGTAAATTGCATCAAAAATTGTGTGCACCTCCATTCTTTCAAAATTTTCAAACTTCATTCTTCACACATGTGACTAAGAAAATCCTTAAATCCATTACCATATTACTTGTACTTCTTCCATTATGTGACATAAGTATTGATGAGGGGTTTTATTAATTCTTTTGATAATTGCTCCTCCTTAGTCATTGTTAGAGTCAAAAATTGATAGGAATATCTACATTGAAGGTCGACATGGATACGATTGATGATCTAGTTCAACTTGCTTGAATTATCCTTCCTTTCTTCAGATCCTTTTCATCTCTTTTCTTGCTTCTTTCAGATCAATGATTTGATCATGCTTCTTAGTTGGATAATTATTTTTTCTTCTTATGTAGTTATTGATAGGCTATTCCGGATTGTTGCACTTAAAGAAAGCAACATTCTTCCTTCCATTCTTACATGGACTAGATTTATTTCCAACCTTCTTGCACTTAAAACATTTTCTAGAGAACGATAAAGTATCATTCATTTTACTTTTACAGTCCTTTTCCTTACGACCAAATATCTTGTTGGAATGGAAAACACAATTGAAAGATAAATACCTTTTAGCAATAGGTTGTTTGATGGGAGTTCTTTCAGAATCGCTTCCTAGATTCTTGATTCATCCATCTTTTCACTGAGTCTTCTTGTCAGTAGATTGCTTCATTTTATAATTTTGACCTTCCTCAAACCGTAAACCACTTTTATCCATTATCGGTCTCTAAGAAATAATTAACTCATCAAGCATTGTAGATCTTACCTTAAATTTTTCTTCAAAACTTCTTGCCTTTTCCAGATCAAATCTCAATATTTTCGCTTCTTGCTCAAGCTTAGTGCATTCTTCATCCTTCTTCCTTTGAATTTCAATTTCTTGACATTCTTCAATTATTTTCTTTTCATCCAATTGCTGCAACATGCTGGAGATAATTTCATCTACTTTAACCAATAGATCACATGCTTCAACACAGTTGCTTTACAACTTTTCAACATACTCATTTTCTTTCATAAAATTGTCCTTTAGTTCTTCTATTTCTTCTAAACATCCAATAGAGATCACTTCTGGAGGAAAAAAAATTTTATACTCAAATTTTGGGACCTTCCTCAAGCTCTTAGGCTCCTTCCAAGGAACCAACCTCTAATACCAATTGTGGAACATCTGAAATATTGAGAGGGGGGGTGAATTAGTATTCCATAAAACCATTATCACAATTCTAACTGAATCAACAAGAGAGAACATAGAAAAAAATCAATGCAGCCACACATATGAACACTAGGATTTTTACGTGGAAAACCCAAAAATGGAAAAACCACAATGAGAGTTAACTCACAATATATTATATCAAGATACAGGATATTACAAGGCTCACTAATAGGAATCACTATCCTTGAAAAAGGCTCACTGCCTAAATACAAAAGATGGCTAACCGCCAAGATACAAAGATTGTGACTCATTTCCAAAAGGTTTGAATTGATAGAATACACCTTCAATGTGCAGGATTCAATTCCAATGAAGCTCAAAATATGAAGTACTGCCTCACACAATAGTCATTCAACAAATATGCTCTGATCCCCAACTGATAAAATGTTTAGGCTTGAATCCTCTTTCACCTTTCTTCTACACTCACACTCCACTCACTTCACACACATTTTTCTCTTCAAGGCATCTTATATATATACAAGTATGTCTTAATCATCAATTCGGTCAGCCTAATTAGATGAAGAAAAAATAATCAAAACACTCTTGTCGACACCATATATGATTTAAAACATTTTATCCATGTAGTGTGTTATACCAATTCAGTTGACATTCAAAAAGAATAACTAGTCTTCATAGTGAATTGTATATGTTAGGTTGGCCAAGACTAGAACTTAATTCATAGAATCTCCAAACCAACATACAATCCTCAAAGAAAACACCTTCTAGATTTGAGACCACATCAAATTTTCCTCATACTATCATCAAAGAGACTACCATTAAAATTGTAACTTTAAAATGTTCTCCTTAAGAAAATACAATCTCCCACACTGATATGCTAAGCAAGGAACAATAGTAGAATACATAGTTGAACTCTGTCAGAGATAACTTTCTGCTCACAACCCAAAACTTCTCAAGAACCGAGATATAGTTTTTTGAATGATACATGATAACATGGTTAAGATATTAGAGTTATATCTATTATTTTGGTGAATTCCATACTCAAATACCAACGCACTGGCTCATCACAAAAGAACATTATCAGTAGAGAACGACTTCTGGTAAACCAAGTAATCTTCCCATATAGTTTTCGCCATGTTGAAATAAATGAAAACACATAAAAAACCAACAAAAACCATCCACACTTCATGCTCATGTTGCAAGTATCCATATTTCCAACAAAACCATCAAAGACACCATACTGTTTTGAATACACTTCTCAAGATTTTTCTTTCCATTCCTTTCTATTTCTTCCCTTTAGTAGATAGTATTTTATATTGTTCTTCTCTTTCTTCACATGCTTCTTCTCTTTTTTCCCATGCTTTTTCTCCTTTTTTTTCACATGCTTCCTCTCCTTTTTTTTCACATGCTTTCTCTCCCCCTTTGACATCAATGGAAAAGGAAAAATATATTTTACATTGATTTCTCCTTTGACATAGAAGAAAAATACACATAATGACAACACTTGATACTACTTTCTCCCCTAAGAGGTAGCCACCAAAACAATAGTCCAAAAGAAAGATAGATCCATAGATCCACTAGGCTGATGCATCTCCATATGCATCTAGTTCAAGAAAGAAGGGGAAATGACCCCTAACTTCTCCTAGATATACTCAAAAGTATCTTTAGGAAGAGATTTCATGAAAATATCAACCACCTGATCCTTCATTAGAACATACTAAAGCTTTACTTCATTCTCCATGACCTTCTCTCTCAAGAAATGATACCTAATATATATATATGCTTCATCCTCGAGTGCATCACAAGATTCTTTGAAATGTTAATTGCACTTGTATTGTCACAGAAGATAGAAATAGGAGCATCATACACCACTATGATATCTTTCAATGTCTATTTCATTCATAGAACTTGAGTACAACAAGATGCAGTAGCAATATACTTAGCTTTAGTAGTAGACAAGGAGACTGAATCTTGCTTTTTGCTCAACCATGCCACTAATATACAACCAAGAAAGAATGCACCACCAATTGTAATCTTTCTATCATCTACACATCTAGGCCAATCTGCATCTATATAAGCAATTAGAGTAAATTCAGTATCTCTAGGATACCATAATTCATAATCCAGAGTGCTATTCAAATATCTAAAAACTTATTTTAACATGTGTTTCCTTAGGATCTTCTTGAAACCTAGCCACAATACAAACAACATGCATAATATCTAGTCTAGTAGTAGTCAAATACAATAGTCCACTAATCATAGATCTATACTTGCTTCTGATTAGCCTTAGGTGAATCATCATCTTTACCAAATTTGCAACTAGTCACCATAGCAGTACATACTGGTTTGGAACCATCCATCCCAACCTTTGTCAACATCTCTTTTACATACTTAGATTGTGAAATAGAGATTCATTTCTCTATTTGATTGATCTGTAGCCCAAGAAAGAAATTCATCTCTCCAACATAGAAATTTCAAATTCTTTCTGCATCTCTTCCATAAACATCTTGCACATATTTTCATTTCCTCCAAAGATAATGTCATCAACATATACAACCACAATCAATATTTTATCATTTTCAATCTTAAAATATAAGTTACTATCTATTGTACCTTTTTTGAAACCTTGTTGAATCAAATACCTGTCCAACCTTGCATACCAAGGTCTAGGAGATTTCTACAATCCATATAAAGCTTTCTTCATTCTACACACCATATCCATTTGCTTTGACAACTAAAATCCTTTTGATTGTTCCATGTAGACCTCTTCTTCTAGATCACCATTCAAAAATGTTGACTTGACATCCATTTGATAGACCTTAAAGTCTTTATGAGTAGAAAATTCTAGGAATAGTATGAATAGCTTCTTTCCAGTAAACTTTCAGTAAACCAACCTCAGTAATCATTGATTTAACAACCTCTTGAACTATTTTTTTTCCTTTGAACAACTCCTTTCTGCTCAGGAGTTCTTGGAGAAAATAACTGTCTTTGTATTCCATGTACTTCACAAAACATATTAAACTCATGGGAGGTTAATTCTTCACCTTTATCAGACCTTAAGCATTTTATCTTCAAGTTTACTTCATTTTCAATCATAGCTTTGAATGTCTTGAATCTATCTAATGCATCTTATTTCTCTCTAAGAAATGTAACCCATGCATATCTAGAATAATCATCAATTAAAAGCATAAAGTACCTTTCACCAAATATACTTTTCAATATTTTAGGACCACAAAGATTTGTATGAACTAAATCTAGTAGACTAGTAGTAGATTGTTCCTTTGATCTGTAATGACTTCTTTCTTGCTTTCCAAACTGACAATTCTTGCAGATAGAATTAACAGGCTTTGTAATTCTTGGTAAATCTCTCACTGCCTAAATTGCACTAATCCTTGCCAAGTTATCAAAATTCATGTGACACATTCTTCTATGGAATAACTAGTTGTCATTAATCTGAGTCATAAAGCATCATCCACCAACACCTTTAAGTTGATAGATGTTTCCTTCATATTTCTTTCCTGCAACAACCAATGTTCTAGATCCTTTCTGAATCTCACATCTCTCATCCTTAAACACAAGATCATATCCTTTACTGCACATTTGACCAACACTCAAAATATTATGTCTTAATCCATTAACATAGTAGAAATCATCAGTATTATGCTTTCCATCAAAACTTACTAATCATATCTCACAAATTTTAGCACCAGTATCATCTCCAAACATAACCAAGACTCTATTATATTTTTCAAGCTTAACAGACTTACTTCCATCACCATTCATGTGATGTGAACAACCAATATCAACTACCCAATAATTCTTTATTGGTAAGCATGTTGGGTAGAGATAATTGTACCTTCATTTTTCTCCTTCTCCAAAGAGATTTCTTTTACCTATTTTTTAGAATTAGTAGTCGGTTCATCCTTTATAGACAAGAAAAAGCATTCATTATCATCAAGATCTTCATACTCAGATTCTCCATGAGATATACTAGCATTATCATTCACATAATATGCATTGTTAATCTTCTTTCCTTTCTTTTCTTTCTCATATCTTTGTTTATTCCTCTTAGCTCTTTCTGGGCACTTTCCAACATAATGACCTATTTCTCCACAACTAAATCATTAAAGGGTAACTTACCTTCATACTTATCGGAGCCTTTCCTCATCCTTCTCACAAATTTAGCTTCTATTTCATCAAAGTTTTCTTCATCCAGATATTCAGCTTTTGAAACATTAAAATCAATTTCTAATTTGCATCCATTCCTCATACTCAACTTCCTCATCTCATAATATGTCAAAAATCCCAACAACAGATCTTTAGTGCAAGTCTTATAACCTATACTTTGTTCAATAGCACACACTTTCTCATTGTAAGCATCAAGGAGAGTTCTAAGAATATTCTTTACAATTTTGGTTTCATCTAGAGTAGCACCAAGCCCTCACATATCAGTCACTATCTCATCTAATCATTGTACATAAGCTTTAACAATTTCATCTTTAGACATATGCAGAGGCTCAAACTATGTCTCCAAATTCTATAATTTCACCTCTTTGACTCTTTCATCACATTCATGTGCTCTTTCCAAAGAATCCTAGACTTCCTTCACAGTCTTCAAATTCTAAACCTTAATCAACTCAAAATGTACCAAACTATTCTTCAAAATGTACTTTTCCTTATTGTTCACTTCAAGTGCTTTGATCTCATTAGCCGTGCTCAGACCATTTGCAGGAGGAGTGCAAGGATTCTTGTAATCTTTCTCCCCATCATATCCATAATACTCTAGATATTCTTCCATAAATATTTTCCAAATAACATAGTTAGTTCCATCAAATCTTGAATAATCATAAGTCATCTTGGTAGCTATCCCGAACCTTCCTCAAGTGGTTAAGCTCTTCACCAAGGAACCAAGTTGTAATGCCCCACCACACAACCCTAGAGGAAGTTGCAATTAACTACTCAAATGTACTAATTTTTTTTTTGCTTAAGTACAAATAACATGCAAGTTTACTACCCATTGCCAACAATCTCTAAGGTTATGAGACTGAGATTACTTTAAAACCCAAACAGGAAACATGAATTGAAACCATACATTTAATCACTTAAAGAATTATGAAACACATACATTCCAAACATGATAAATTACATCAAAGAAAAAGAGATACCACATGTTTCCAAATAACGATAATTCAATAATAAGATTACAACTCTCATTCCCCGAATGAGGTAAATCCAAAAAGCATGGTTACAAATTACATCTTCCACCTCGATAACAAATGAGGGGTGTAGACACCTAAAAATGACCTAGGCCTACAAGCTTCATTTTTACCACTTTCGTCCTAGCATAATTAAGTCATTTAATTATGTCCTTGGTCCACATTCGACTATTGATTAAATAATTCATAATTATTTAATTAATTCATATCATTTATTCCTCATGATTATTAAATAAATAAATTTTATTTATTAAATACGCCATTAATTGTCTGTCTTCCTTTAATTAAATAAATTTCTTAATTTATTTAATTCCCCTTTGTCATTTATTTCTTCTTGATTATTAATTAAATAAATTTTATTTATTTAATTACGTCACTAATTAAGTCCCCTTCTTTCTAAAATTAAATAGATTCTTATTTATTTAATTTTTGTCCACTTTCTACTATAATTAAATAATTATTTTAATTATTTAATTATTCATTAGCCTCTTCTCTCATTAAATTAAATAAATTTTATATATATTTAATTTAGTCCACTCTCTTGAATTTTGAATTAAATCATTATTTAAATTCAAAATGATTCTTTTTGTCACATTCCTCTATAATTAAATAATATCTTTATTATTATTATTTTTTTGATACGTAAGGTGATGATTTTATATATTCAGAAAAATATACATGCGTCTGCCTTGCAGGAAAATCCATTGATGAGCTTCAAACTGTCAAAAAATTAACCGGACAGAGTTCGACCCATTACCATAATGGAAGCACCGAGCAAAAAAAAGAGACTTGCTTCCTCAAAGATTACAAATTTGCAAAAAACTAAGCTCAGTTCGAAGAAACCACGACTACCAATATATTAACAGACATACCAGACGAACACTTACCCTCCCCCCCTTAAACCCAGAAACCATTTACCTCTGCAAAGCATATAAAGCCTTCCACCCAGTCCATACCCTCCGCTGGCACAAGCTTCACTCTTTTCTTCAGAAACTCCACTGCCATTTCCGCTAGTGTGCGATGCCGAGACAATTCAGAGCCTTTAAGATCCAGAAGAAAGGGGTAAATTTTGATAGCATCATCTGAATCCCACATGGTTGCCAAGTCCGCCGGGCGTGGTATGCCCTTACCCAAGAGGGCTTCCCTCAGAGAAGAATCGATGCCCCCGAGCAAGTCCTTCTGAAACAGTCTCACCATCAAATCCTTGGCCAAGGGTTTCGGGGTGGAAATGTCCATGAGCGACGCAAGAAACCTGGAAAAAATTTGAGTATTATCCCTTGGAAATTCTTTATGCACTAAATGTTCCTTTCCAAGGACCATTTTCACTGCAGCTACCATCGCCGGATCATCTTCAAGCAATATTCGTTTGAGACGCTGGTCCGTTACTTCCCGAAAGGCAATTTGCCTTTCCGTTGCCACAAGCGAAACAGGAGTATCGACCCCGAAGGAGTCAAGACCTTCCACTGAAATGATGATAGTGAACTTCGATTTCGCCAGCCTCGCCATTGCCGAAAATGCGCCCAGATCACCCTGCAACAAAAACATAAAAGCAGAAACCAAGGAGCCGAACTGAAATTTAGGAGAGGGCTTCCTTAATTTAACATAATAGCTCAATAATGAACCGTCAGTCATCGAATACGGATATAGATTAGGAGCTATGCAAATCTATCCTTCGCATGAAATATAATTCCTTCCCCGCAGACCTGTACTCAATGCAATTTATGGGGCTTAGCACACGGCACTTCCGCGCATAGAGTAAGGTAGGTCGTGCACTACGTGTCCCCCGGCCGACTTCGTGAAACTTGAGCCCATCATTCCACTAGACCCCTTCAATTTAACCGAGCAAAGAGGCGGCCGAATAAACCTATCAATGCCATTCGCATACTGCTAAATTTGGTATGTTGGTGTGGTTATCACCGCCCGACCCAAAAACCACTCGTCCATCCCACGCCCCACCACCCGACCATTTAGACATCCATTGTTTGTGTGTGGGACGAGGGGGGAGGGGAGCCCACCCATCCGCCCACAAATAATATCTTTATTATTTAATTATTCATTGGTCACCTAAATTAAATAATTTTTATTATTTAATTTCTCCAGCAACCTCTTTATCTATGCCAATCTTATCTTCCAAGTCAAATCTTATCTCTTGACATCTCATTTAATTTCAGCCCTTGATTGAATTATTTTATAATTCAATCTTGGCCATTCATTTCTTATCATTTGCCCTAATTTTGACCTAACCCTAATTCATACTACAACATTCAATCTTGACCATTGATTCTAGGGTATTTGTCATCTTCTCATCCTAGCCACACATTCAAAATTGCTGTTTTTATAAAATGACAATTTTGTTCTTATTTTGGGATCTCTCAGGCTCATTCCATCAACTTAGGTTATTATTATTGTCATTTGCAGTCATTGTCATTGTGAGGTCATTTCTTTTATACAAATCCTTCAACCTTTGCATAGGGCTTTGACATTAGTCTAGGTGCTCATTGGAAATCTGAGGGCATCATTCGATTTGCTGCAAACTAGAAGGTGTAACAAAGGTGAAGCATGGAAGATGAAGATTTATGGTAACATTGTTCCTTTTATTTTCATGTTGATTTCCTTTGTGCTTTGTTACTTCAATGGATTTTAATGTTATTGTGCTAACCCTTTAACAAATCTGATTTTCCCTTGATTACATTGGTGAACCTGACATATTTTAACACATTTTGAGAAATCTTGGAGTTGGATTCTTTTGTTGCAGGTTTTGTTTGATTTATGTTGCAGGTTTGGCATCATTGTGGACAAAGCCGAAGATTCAACCATAACTTTCAAACAGCTATGTATTTGCTCATGATTTTTTTTTTGCAGCTTGGGGACAACATCACACACTCTCATTCCAAAAATCAGATTTTTTGGATCTGTTTCTCATTTTTTATAATTATTTTTCTTTTTTTAATAAAAAATTAATTTCGGGAGCAAATAATCAAATTTTTCAGATATGTTTACATTTATAGAAAGCTCTTTGAATTGTAACAAGGGTCTAATCTTTAGTTTTTAAATTTGGATGTGCAATTATTAGTCAAAAAATAGATTTTTTGAAATTAGGGTTTAAAATAGATTTGCTTAGATCTCACTCACGGTTGCAGATCTACTCACAAATTTTTTTTTGCAGATTTGGGATGACATCAGATGACTCCAGTAAAAAAATCAAATTTTTTAGAGCTATTTTGTATTTTTTATAATTTTTTTTATGATTTTTCATAAAAAAATAATTTATGGTGCAAAAGAACAATTTTTTCTGATTTATTTATATTTTTGAAAACCTCTTGAGATTTTAGATAGGCTTTATTCTCTGTATTTTTCATTTTACTATCAAAAAAATTTCTAAAAATCAGATTTGTTGTGACTAATCTTTTCTTGTAGCGTGTGGCGATTCTCATTCGTGTGTCCAAGACCATTGCATATGAGACTACTAATATTCATTGTTTGTAGATTTGCATGTCAAAGAAGGAATAAACAAAATTTGTGCTTGTTTTTTTCTTAGATTAGCAAACATTTGAATTTGGTGCATATAAAAAGAACACGTCTTCTTTGCTTGATTGTGGTTGTGGAATGGTAGGTGAGTATGCTCTCACTTGGTGAAAACCTTGTGATCAGAAAACTAGACCCATTCTAATATGTTATTTACCCTGACTTGGTATATCAAAGTATCCTCTCCCCTCACGCTTTCGAGCGATCTTGGGTGTAAGAGAAACGGTTATCAACTCTAGAAATTGGGCCTGCCTGGGGATTTCATCACCCCAACGCGACTCAAACCGGCAATGGAGCTAAAGCCAAGCTACCCACAACTGGTATATAAATGTAAACCTTAAGGGAAAACCTAAGGTTGTGAGTGCGGATGTGTCATACGGACGGAGTTGTACTCCCTTAAACCCTGTTGAGCTTAACCTCTTCAGGCTAGAGTGCCACCTTAATGGTGATTAATCTCTTGCCCCATGTATGGCCACTCGAATGGGGGTCCCGAACTAAAAACTCTTGTGTAGTAAGCCAAAATCCTTCTATTTGCTAGCGCAGCATCGGTCAGTGTGAATGCATCCACACTTTCGCAGTTTGTAGTAGAGGTGATCAGCTCGCCATGGGAGTTTCATGGGGGTTGGAAGCTTGGTTGGCCTGAGAAGAGAGTGCACTGTAAGGGGGAGCCCGTGCAGCCAAGCTTCTGAATTCACACGCTACAGATATGCGGTTACGTGGAATATAGCAAATATTGTCCTGGCCTAACCTAGGATTGTACTTATCTGATGTGTGCTTGCTTACAGTCAAAATATCGTGCTTGCAAGTGTTTTCTGGATACTGAAACAAACCAAACAACAGTCAAACATTTAGAAACAACCAAGTCAAACATTGGACCTTTTCTGATCCATTTCACAACATGAACATGCAATCTTCATCAAAAAACATTTTTGAACCATTCATACAAAGAGACCAAAATGGATGAGCATATTTCAAAGACATAAAAGCTGCAGCGCAAAATCCTGACATAGTCTCCTTTGTAAAAAAAAAAATCTTACGTGACCCTCAAAGGTATCTAGCCATGCTTTTGGACTTAGGGGCTAAGTTACCACAAGGCTTTGACATAAATGCTTTGTCTCCATCCGTCTACCCTCACCATCAACAGTCACTTGACATAAATCCTACCATTAATTCACAACAAACGTCCACTTATCACCCTTATCCTAACTTTGACAAGGGAAGTCAATTGTCCACTAGTCCATTCCATGTCTCCCCATCATATGCTAGTCCTTCACCTATTAATCCCGTCCAAGTCTGCATCCCTTATCAACCATCTACCAACTCATGTCAAGTCCCCACATCATACCATACCGATCCAGTCCAAGTCTCCATGTCCTATTTCAATCAACCTTACACCAATCCAGTCGAAGTCTCCACGTCATATCCTTGTCCTTCAATAGTTAATCCAGTCCAAGACTCCATGACATATCCAGTCCAAGTCCCCATGTCACACCCTTGTCCTTCACATACTAGTCCAATGCAAGTACCCATGTCCTATCATAGTCCTTCACATACTAGTCCAGTCCAAATCCCCACATCCTATCCTAGTCCATCATTCATTAATCCTTTTCAAGTCATCCCCTCACAAGCCACATCTAGTCATGAAAATTTTTTCATTACTCAAAGTCACATCCCATCGTCTACACTTGAGGATACATGTCAAAATGAAAGCCCAAAGCATAACCTTATAATGTCACCCTCATGTCAAGAACAAGCTAGTCCATCCCATGACCCTATCTTAAACTCCATTCAAGAAGTCCTTCAAGACAATCATGACATCCAAAATACACCTACCATTGACCAAGAAGTCCAAATCCACGAAAACCCCATCTTTGACCAAGACCCCACCATTGACCAAGAAGTCCAAATCCATGACAACCCCATCTTTGACCAAGACCCTGCCATTGACCAAGAAGTCCAAAACGATCCACTCCTTCACCTTTACGCCATTCATGATCAAACACTTTCCAATCCTATACAGGCCTCGACTATTGACAGTTTCCAAAATGAGACACTTGCCTCCATTACACACATAGACAATACTCCTCAAGCACAAGAGTATTCCAATATAGACATATTTGAAAATGATCAAGCTATAGCTGAATTTACTGGACTCTATGACACTGACTATAATGATGGCTTCGACATTTCTTTGGAAGCACCAAGAGAATTATTTGAACTTGACATGTCACATGATCAGACCAAAGATATCAGTCAGGAATATGTCCAACAAGACAATGAAGCTAAGACACGTTATCAACTAGGGTCATCTATCTTTGTTAGAGCAGGCTTTCTTGCAGATGAAAATATTACAACTGACAGTGTCCATAGACATCATGATGGGTTAGCATCTTGCTTTCAAACCAAAAAATACCCCATCGCAAATAGAATCTGTTAAAGCATGCAATATCAAGGCAAAGGACTAGGCATACACGAGCAAGGCGTTCTTGAACCAATACAACTTCAGGGAAATTACAGACATCAAGGTCTTGGTTATTCCTCAGACAACAAATCAAACGATGTCAGTGGTACCTCCTCGATACTGGGGGCAACTTTGTTAGATACAAATGTCAAAATGGAGTCCATGAGAAATCCTTGTCATAAGATTGCTGCCAACACTCCCTCCACCCACACCATGAACCGTCATTCTATCATGAATCAACCTCCCCTTTGGGACCAACAAAAAAAAAAGTCTTACAAGTCAAAAGATCAAAATCAAATGTCAAAGGCCATTGAATCAAACAAAAGGACAAGTGGACAAATGAAATTAAAATGGATCCCAAAGAAAGATGGATCGAACAAAGACACCCAGTCAAATACAAAAGTCAATCACAATGTGGAGCCACAAGGAAAGAGGACTCCCACATATAACACATGTCCACCTCCTTCAAAATGGTCACCAAACAAGGCATCTAAGAGTGTTGGTTCCAAACACCATTCCTCCAAAATCCGTCATCCACTATCTCAAGTTTGGAAAATAAAAATTCATTCATCCAAACGTCCAAACAACCTCTCCACATCTACCATCATTCGTCATAACCCTACATCTCGTTTAAAGTCCAAAAATCCTACATCACAAATCCGTCACATCATGGCAGCAACTCTTTACCACAAGGACTCTCATGGCACTCTATTGCGATGTGCGTATTTTGATAAGGCCAACTCTAGTATCAGAAAGTATCACAATGACATCGATCAATTGTATACAAGTGCTACGATCCTGACAAGACAACTCCTTCAGCAAGGTCATTATTGGCATATCATGGCACCAGTCTCTACATCGGCACCGTTAGTGGACTCAGAATAGTCAGTGGTCATCTAAAGCATCCAGGCTATCCGCAAAATTAAAAATAAAAAATAAAAAATTGAAAAATGTAAAAAAATCGTCATCCTAATGAAAACCTGGCAAACAAGCATCTTGGTGACACCAAAAAAATCAAAAAGTCAAGAAAATAGTAAAGAGAAAAATTTCATCCAATGGTGAAAACCTGGCAAATAGGCACTACCATGATGAAAACCTGGCAAGTAGGCGTCATGTGTAAAATAAATCATCTATGTGAATTTTTACACTTGGGGGCAAGTCGTCTCATTTCCCATGCCTTCCTCATGAAATTTACATCCATCTAAGCCCTATCATTTCCGTCCATTTTCCCACTTGCCTTGGTCTTGACATAAAACTGGCACACATAAATCATGCTTTGGGAAAACTCTTGACATGTCTATCCTTCGGTCATACACGATTCACAAAACATCAAGTCATTAACTATCATAATCTTATTGTCCTTATATGACATAGTCCTTGAAAATCATATGACAATTCCCTTAGTCTCATGTCTCCCATTCTTTACCAAGGCCACCCCCTATCCTTTCATGCCTATCACCTATCTTGGCTTTCCCTTGTCAAATGGTCTAAGGAAACTCCATCATCCCATCTAGCCCCAACCAAGTCATTCCAAATGCAACGAGTCCAATTCATACAAGCACATTATCCAAAATTTTACTTGACTGCGTTCTTGGCCTGGCTGTAGACCATGATACTTTCATCACATTATCGTCATCATCCTCACATTGTTTCGGGATGCGTCCTTCCCACGTCAAACAACGTTGTCATCACCTGTCAATTGGTATTTAGCTTGACTAGGGGCACAATCATGTTTGTCCTTGGATTCTCATGTGTAGGCATCAGTCATTTGCATTTTTCACGATCCTCTTAAACGTCAAAATCCAAAAAAATCATAAAATGAAAAAAGACAAAACATCATAAAATGTCCTCAAAAAGACAAAAACATCATAAAATGTCCTCAAAAGACAAAAACATCATAAAATGTCCTCGAAAAAGACCTAAAAATCATAAAATGTCGAGAGAAAACACAAAACATTCAAATCAATGTCAAAATCCCAAAATGGAGTCAAAGTCGGTCATGTCGGTCCATGTCATTGTTGAACTACGTTGTCTTGCGATTTGCTACATAGGCAAGGCCATCAGTCGATGAGTCCCCGAGACATTAGGTCAGTCCTTTTAGGTTGGTCAAAATAAAATCATGGCATTTGTCACAATCGTCACATCGGTCAAATAAGTTAGACATAGTCAAACTCGAACACAAGACAGTCATTTGAAACGTCAATGTCAAAATTGGTCAAAATCAGTCAACACAGTCCAATCAATCATACAGTCAACATCAGTCAACTTGCCAAAACATATTACTCAAAACAATGTCAGTCTCGTCACTCTTTGGTCCTCTTCAAGATGTGTCCTTCTTGGAGTTAGACCTCGTCAAAATGTCCTTTTCCTTTTTCATGATGTGTCCTTCCTGACAATAGGCCCCGTCAAACTGTCAACACCGTCAAATTGGAAAAACTCTTAAACTGTCAAAACTATCAAATCAAACAAGAATTCAATATTTGGCAAACAAACATTGGCAAACAAAATTACATGGCTGTTAATCTTTCTGGTCTTTCTTATCTAATCTTTTGGCTATCTTGGCTATTTTGTCTTATATTTTTTACTATCTTGTCTTTTTGGTCATGTTACTAGCTACCTCGAGGATGTCCCATGAAGGATTTAGAGGTGTGATGACGTCTCCTGGCCTATTTTATTTTCTTTGACTGTTGTATGTGGGTTGTCTTGACAAAAAGACTGGGGCAACTTCGCCCTTAGTATGAGTTAGGATATTCCTTGTCTGTGACTGTCTATTTTTTCAAGTGGATGACCTTGCACACCTTGGTCTACGTCATACCATGGTGTTTGTTGTCCATTTGTGTCATTTTTACTGCCCAATGATGATTAAGAGCAATAAATGTTAGTCCTATGGCAATGTTTTGAAGGATTTGGTCTAGGAACTAACATGCATCTTCTTTAGTCTTGTCATCTTCTCTCGCTCGTCTCATATAGGTATTGCATCCATATCATCATCCATATCATTTTCATTAACATTTCTTTGTCTCTTCATATTCTAGTCTTCTCATCCATTTCAAGAGCACACTCATGTTATTGGAACCTGTCTATCCTCTCGAGGGGCAACCCTCCTCGTCATTCTTCCTCATCTTATTTTGCACTGGGCATTTTTTCACTTATTTTCTTTGTCACAATGTGACAAGCGACATTATGACAAAGAGGGGAAAAATGTAGACACCTAAAATGACCTAGGCCCAAGCTTCATTTTTACCACTTTCGTCCTAGCATAATTAAGTCATTTAATTATGTCCTTGGTCCACATTTGACTATTGATTAAATAATTCATAATTATTTAATTAATTCATATCATTTATTCCTCATGATTATTAAATAAATAAATTTTATTTATTAAATACGTCATTAATTGTCTAAGGTCTTCCTTTAATTAAATAAATTTCTTAATTTATTTAATTCCCCTTTGTCATTTATTTCTTCTTGATTATTAATTAAATAAATTTTATTTATTTAATTACGTCACTAATTAAGTCCCCTTCTTTCTAAAATTAAATAGATTCTTATTTATTTAATTTTTGTCCACTTTCTACTATAGTTAAATAATTATTTTAATTATTTAATTATTCATTGGCCTCTTCTCTCATAAATTAAATAAATTTTATATATTTAATTTAGTCCACTCTCTTGAATTTTGAATTAAATCATTATTTAAATTCAAAATGATTCTTTTTGTCACATTCCTCTATAATTAAATAATATCTTTATTATTTAATTATTCATTGGTCACCTAAATTAAATAATTTTTATTATTTAATTTCTCCAGCAACCTCTTTATCTATGCCAATCTTATCTTCCAAGTCAAATCTTATCTCTTGACATCTCATTTAATTTCAGCCCTTGATTGAATTATTTTATAATTCAATCTTGGCCATTCATTTCTTATCATTTGCCCTAATTTTGACCTAACCCTAATTCATACTACAACATTCAATCTTGACCATTGATTCTAGGGTATTTGTCATCTTCTCATCCTAGCCACACATTCAAAATTGCTATTTTTATAAAATGACAATTTTGTTCTTATTTTGGGATCTCTCAGGCTCATTCCATCAACTTAGGTTATTATTATTGTCATTTGCAGTCATTGTCATTTTAGTCTATTGTGAGGTCATTTCTTTTATACAAATCCTTCAAACTTTGCATAGGGCTTTGACATTAGTCTAGGTTTGCTCATTGGAAATCTGAGGGCCTCATTCGATTTGCTGCAAACTAGAAGGTGTAACAAAGGTGAAGCATGGAAGATGCAGATTTATGGTAACATTGTTCCTTTTATTTTCATGTTGATTTCCTTTGTGCTTTGTTACTTCAATGGATTTTAATGTTATTGTGCTAAGGGGCAATAAAATTATAATAACAACTGAAATGAATAAAGCAAGAAAAAGAATTGGATCCCACGAGCTCTCCAACTGGAAATCTCATCCACACGAACAAGAAGATGACCTAACGGATTAAGGTGCATGTTCCACCCAACCATGTGATACCCGAAGGCTCACCCCTCGTGCTAGGAGATAGTAACAAGGAATCCTATACAAGACCATCAACCCCTAGACACAGGCTAACTCACACTGACACAACCAATCACATGAACCAGACACCCATATGAATAACACAAGTACAACTCTAACATCACTGACATAAGTCACATTGCTTCTAGAAATAAAATAGATCAAGTATGTTGAGAAACCATACACATAAAACCAAATACTAATTGTTGTCGTAGAAAGAGAGTCATCACATAGCTCAACATGGGATATCCTCTAGGAATCTTCATAGGCTTCGACCCCCACTATGGGTTGTCTTGGTGGCCTCAACTGAATCCCGATACCCATACTCACTCATGCAGAATCAAATACCTCTCGTAAAGACAAGATAGATGACCTTTCCATTCCAGGCCTTCCCACTCATCCCAAGCCTATATGAGCACTTGTCTCTATGAGTGAGGCTCAATTATCTTAATTAGTGTGAAATACTATTCAAACTTCTAAGCATATTGTTTTAGTTATCACTTGATTAAACCACCTTTGAAGGTTTCCCAGTTTACCTCTTTGGGCTCTGACACCTAACAGAAGCCACTCTTCTACTTGACAACATACCAAACAAAACCAATCACCAAGGGAATCCCAAGTGCAAACCTACAAGATAAAACCACTCCAACTCTAGGAGGAACACATAATGAAAACTCACTCCAAACACTGGAGGCAACAAAAGTCAATCCCTTCTTTGAACACTGGAGGCAACAAAACAAATAATCCACTCCTTCCAAAGGAGGCACAAACCACATAAACGACTCCTAATCCAAAGGAGACACAAGCCATGCTCGTTCGTGAAAATCGGGTAAGACAATAGGATACAACTATACGCCCTACCCAAGGCAATACAACGATTGACTAACATAATACAACAACCCCAAAAGTTAAACCCCTTATGGAAGACTTAACAACCCTTCTAATCAAATTTCCCAAAGCGAATACAGAAGAAGTGTACATTCAAGAGGGGCGATCAAATAGAAATTAAATCTATATTTGGATTTCCTAAATCCACTCCCTTCATTAACATTCAGTAATCTATTGTCTTAATATAACCGATTTAATAACATCTCTTTCAGACAAAAGATGAAATTTAAACCAAACATTTAATTCCCTAATTGCTTTTAAATGATAATAAAATAAACATTTACTTCTTCGATTTAAGACATCATTTTAAAATAACTATTTCTCCTTTGCAAAATAAATCATTTTGAAATCAATTAATCCTGCTATTAAATGCCTTATATTTAAATCCAATATTTGTCCCTTTAAATATATTATTTTAAAATAAAAATAATAATTTAACTATGAACACAATATTTTAAATTCCTCAATTACACATTTCATGAAAATAACTAATCATATCGTTCATTCGTTTGCAACTAACAAGAACTATAAATAAAAATCGTTCTCTTAAACATTTCATTTCATCTAAAATGAATAACTATTTCCTTTAAAAGCATTCCCTTATTAAATAATTACTCGTACATTTGACCAACAATAATAAATTTAAATCAACAAGTTTACTTCGGTTTTCTAATAATATTTGAATATAAAAAAATCTCATTTCCCCATAGAAATCATTTCATTATAAAATAAATATTTGGACGTATACATCTCTATTAATTAAATATTCATTTAAATAAGAAAATATTTCTACGTAAATTTAATATCTATTTCACACATTTAAATATCAATCTATTTAACCATGTGCACATCATCCAGTTTCCTTAATTACACAAAAAGATCAAAATCAATTGTGTTACAATAAAATCATTATAAAATTAATAATTGAGTCAATAAAATAATCTTAAATTTATTATCTTTAAAAATGTAATTTATATTTTCAATTTAACTTTCAACTCATTAAAATAACTCAAATATTTTCCAACTAAAAATACAAATAAAAACTATATATATACATATATATATTCCATATTAAAAAAATATATAATATATATATAAGATATATATACATATATTCATAAATCAAAAACATCTAAAATAAAATAAAATTTAAAATAAATAATATACATATTATATATAATATATAATATATAAAATATATATTATATATTATATATTATATATAATTTATACATATTAAATATTAAATTAAATTTTAATTCAAAATAAAATAAAATAAATAAACTTTAATTTAAAGCACGCCTCCCAACACAAGGAAGGGCTGTTGTGTCCTCCCTGGGGTAAGCCTTCCTATGGAGCCCCCCCACTGCATGTGGGGAACCTTGCCACAGTGCTCCATGGGGGCCAATAGCGGCCCCCACCCCTTTTAAATATATATATATATATATATATATATATATATACATATATATATATTTATAATTTTTAAAATTCAATTTTCTCTTGTACCAGGTATGGATAGAAATTTTCCAGATTACAACAAATTTGCATACATATGTAATATATATATATATATAAATTTATATATATATATATATATATATATATATATATATATATATATATATATATATATATATATATTGAGAGCATATATATATATATATATTTCTAAATTTATATTTTACAGCCAAATAGGGAAAATTTTCTACAAAAATAATTACACAACAAAATCTTTTTTCCACACAAATTCTCAATTTTCAATTTCAAAATTGGAATGGAAAAGTAAACTTAAATCCAAAACTATAAATTTGTATGTTTTCCATTGTTTCTTTTTCTAATTTTTTTTTTATTGTTAAAATTTGATTTGCCAAAATTTCTATTGTTTTCTACAAATATCTAAATTTTTTCCATGATTCAACAGGGTTTTCACATATGTTTGCAACCAGTTTTCAATATTGAAGATCTTAAATTTCAAAACAATAAACACAAAACAACACAGGACGTGTTGGAAACTTGAAGAAGAAGATTGAAGTTGAGCTACAATTTCCAATTCTTCCAAAATCTTTTCAAATCCTCACTCCAATTCCAAAACACATTCCCAAAACAAGAAAACCCTCTTTCCTCTTCACAGCAAATTTCTTTCTCTAAGCATGAATAATCCCCTCAATTCTTCCCCAAAATCTTCACTTCTCCATCCAAGAATGTCCCCAAAACAAGAAAGTCTTCATTCCTTTTAACAACAATTTTCTCCAATAAAAATAAACATAAATATATATATATATATATATATATATATCCCTCATAAATTTTTCCCCAAATTAAGTCAATGCCCTCTAAAATATCCCAGATATTTTCTTTTTCCAATTATAAATATCTGTCAACATTATAGATAATTTCATGCATTTACAAAACATTTGCATTTTAATACTTTAAAACACAATTTAAATTTCAAATAGATTTAAATCATTTACTTTATTATAAAATTTCTATTTCAAAATGAATTTAAAGCTTTTAATAATTTCTTTTCAAAAAGCATTTAAACTTTAAAAAAAATTCTTTTCAAAAAGAATTTAACACTTTTAATTCCAAGATGGATAACTTAATTCAATTCCTCACAATTAATTTAATTAATCAATAAAATAAATCTAATCCAAGATTAGATTATTTTATTAATTAAATTAAATTAATTAATAAAATAAATAACATTTCTAACATTACAACCAGATATATATAATAATCAATTTAACTACACAAGCCATTTATTTACCTTTATAATTTGAAATTAAATAAAAATCAAGGTGAAATGGACAACATTAAAACAACTAAACCTGACTACAACTCGATGACACACTATGACTAGGGTGATGACTTGGCACGAAAAACCTAGCTACTATCTCCCAATCGAATATCGTTGGCCAATGGACACGCTCAAACCTGTGAAACTAGGTGGAGTCGATGTCCTATACCTGTCAACCTGCGAACAAAGAGTATATTGAACATGCATATATATATAATATGATAAAACACACTGTGAAAATGAAATCTCAGAATCGTAGGGCACTCGCAAGCGAATGATGCGATCTCATCCCCTTCACCAATACACTCATCATAGACTAACAATTCCATCATAAAAAAATATCTCATGCAATAATATGTTACAATAACTAATCATCATTACACCAATTGAAACATGTCAAATAAAGCATCAGATAAGATACATCACATCACACCAATAAACTATTGCTCTATAAATAGCAATCAAATCGCACATGCATGATAAAGCATCTCAATAACCAAAAAAGCACATCAAAGAAAACAAGGACACACTATCCAGCCAGAAAGCAAAACAAAGGAGTATTACACAGCTTTGATACCAATTGTTGAACAGGACAACTGATAGGGGGTGAATCAGTTGTCACAACTTTAATCTTTTAATTCATTCACTAGAACTAATTCTTAACACAACTTAAATGATTAATCATCAAATGCTAACACAAAAACTTACCAACACATAAACAAAATAACACTAGATTTACGTGGAAAACCCAATAAGGGAAAAACCATGGTGAGGATTAAATCATTCTATAGAGAATATCAAAACTAATTACAAGAGGCTCACTACTTGAGAAACAAGGCTCACTACCAAAACAAGGACTCACTATCCAACAGGGCTAACAACCCAGAGGCCTCACTACCATAGACATATATAGAAGACAAAGAAGACTTGTTACAGAGAGAATAAAATCTCAATGCAACAAAGGATTCCACCACAATCACTCACAAACATGCATGAATGATAGAGTACACCTTCAGCTCATTGCTTTTGGAAACTCAACATTAAGGCTTCACATTGATTTTCCACACTCACATTACACAAAATCATTGGATAGCATCAATGTTGCGTCTATCTACTCTTTTTATTTTCACTTATCTCTCTTCTTCACTCTTGTATATCCTTCACCAATAACTCATCCTGTATCTATAATATCTTCAACTTTGAAACATATCCAAAGTCAGCTATCCAAATTCAAATTCAAATTAGGTTAGTGCCAAAAAATCCTAGGGTGTAATTAGTATGAGGACAACCCAAAAACATGCTTCATAGGGATCCAAATATATCCAACATGATTCATCAACTTCGAAAGTAGTGTTCAACAAAAGGTCAACCAAACTAGTGTAAAACACATAGAACCATTAAGCACAAATCTTCCAAATGCCAAAATTATCTCCAACACAATCAAGGAAACTTAACTCTAGAACCACAAGTCATAAGACTTCATCAAAGAGAAATCCTGACTAGTAAGGTTTCTCCCGAACCTCAATTGGAAACATAGAAAACCACAGTTCACAACTCGTGAACATAACTTGCACTGTACAATGAATCAACAACCAAAAATAAAGATATATCATCTTCTAACAACCATGATCAATATATCTAAATCATACAAATATAGGAGAAAAAGCCAACGCAACTACTAAAACACTTATAACATGTCTTCATTACAATTTTATCAATATCCTTGACATATACACCGAATAACTTGTATCCATGACACTAATGACAACAACAATCAATTGGTAACCAATTGACTAGTTTGCATCAATGACAACACCTTCAATATTTCCATTCTTGCAACAAGTTGAAGAGAAAGGAGCCACACTCTATAATTTTGTATCCATTGTTTGAAGATCTCATAAGTACATAGACATTGCAAGGAAATATAGAGTTATATGGTTTCCACTCATCTTTCATGCACCTTTTTCCTATTTCTATTACCACACTATACATGGAATAAACATGGGGGGGAAGGAGTAACAAATAATATTGAATTGGAAAAGCTCACAGATCAAAAGACTATTATTTGAAACAGAAAAAAGGGAGTTGACATTGTAGCTAATTTGAAGGAGATAGCTCTTTAGTATAACCTCCTATCTTAAAAGTTGCTTGAGGATAAGAAAATACTTTAGTTTGGGGAATGATGGGTCTAGATAATTGCTAGTTTTTTCTTCATTAGTTATGGTTTTATCAATTTATTTTCTAAGTTTCACAAATATTTCCAAGAATTTATACATCTTTGATATGCCTTTTATGCACTTTGACATACATAAATATGTGGAAATATAAATATGATATATTGATATATGTTTGTGTGGATGTATTAATGTTCATAAGATTTAGTATGTTTTTATGGTTTAATTGTGATTGTTAATGATGTGAATGCCTTGGTAGTAAAAGTAACATATTGCAACCAAGAAGACTGTAATCTATAGCAATTGGATTTCCAACCCACAACAAAGGATTGTGGATGGTTGCAAAGGAGAAGCTAGAACAATGGAAGAACGATAATTATAGAAGAAAGCAAAGGTGGATATTGAATTGTTAGCTATGAGTCACCACAAATACACTTTTATCTATCAATAAGACAACTAGAAGAAGAAGTTTGTTCTAGATGGGAGTAACCCATGACATGATAATTTTGAGGAAACATGTCCCTATCCTAGTGGTTAACCATTACGGTCAGAGTCCTACTTTGATTTTCCTTCCTCTATTGCATATTTATGGTTTTATATTTCAAAGAATTGTCCTCTTCCTATCCTTGAGGGAGAGTGGACAAATACATTAATGTTGTATTTTTAGTCCTTGATGAATAATACTCCTCATGAGTCTATATATCGGGATCTATGGTTGAGGAGAAGATCTAGTAGTAATAACATTGTGATTGTTTTTACCAGTTAATAGTAATTGTTAGTTTTTATGTTATAAAGTTGCAATAGATATGTACTGTTGAATGATAAATCTTTTGGGGATTCTTGTTAGATTATAAGAAGTTTAGTGTTCATGGAATAAAGGAATTCAGTTTGTTGTCGTGATTTATTGATCAAGTAGTGCATATTTGATATATTTTTTGGGAACAACTCAAGGAAGGGCCATTTGAGGTACTACCAACCTACTTTATTTTTTGTTACTAGATTAGATGCTACATTACTAAATTCATTTAAGATAAGTTTCCAATTGTATGCATGTGAATTTTATGAATGATATTTTGTAGCATGAATTACATTGAGTTATTCTCTGGAGAAGTTAGAGGCCAGAAGTTAGGAGTTAGAAGTTAGAAGTATTATTTAGTTGCACATTTAGATTTAATAGTTAGCAGTTATGGTACTAAGTGGTAAGTATCCACAACATAAGCAATAGATTTATGTTAGTTCCCCTATTTTTCAATTTCATAATTTATTTCCTTTTTTGGATTTTATTGTTCTCAATGCATGTGTGACCACCTATGTTTCATCGATATAGGGCATAGTAGGATCCTTCAATGCAGATATAGTGCCAACACTATCAAGAGCTTATGAGCCCTGTTGATAATTAAATGAATCTTTTTGTGAAGGTTTGGTGAAAGGTCCAGTCACAAACCCATCCTCTGAAGTGTGTGCTTGCAACACTAAGTTAATCAGACATTAAAAAGGCCTTATAGGTTCCCCATCGATTATGGGAAAGTGATTGAGAGGATTATTTGTGAGGGGGTGACTTATACATGGGGTCCCTATGTAAAAGTGACCCTATATCATCAACTATATCAAGTAATGCATAGGTTTGGAGTGAGCATAGGATGTGGAGTTACTCTCTTGGATATTTAGGCATTCGAGCATATAGCTATTACTAAACCATTAGAAGACACAGTATGAGCACAAAGATACCCATATGCATGGAGATATGTTGGTTTGATGACCTAGCATAGGCTAGGGGATGTACCTTATTAGAGACATGTAATAGATTATATGATTAATTTCACTTGAAGGCCATGGTGAAAATACGATACATGGTATGATGAAGGCTATCATCTTCCTTACCATAGAAAAACTAGGTATTTGATTGAGTGATCGATATAATTTATCAATTTATATCTTCTTGATTAGGTTTACAAGAAATTTATAGAGATAATATGTGCCAGTGGGAGAGGCCTTATATGTTATATCTTAGAGATAGGTCTCATATTTGGGGCCTATTATTATCCCATACATAATTATTAGTGACTTTGAGGGGTTAGTATCCATGCAGTGGGTATTACAAGTAGATGTTATTGACACAAGAACTACACCAAGATATGATGCTTGGTGGGTGGGGAGGAGCGGATTAGTTGAAAAATCCTATAGGGTGATGGGAGATGCAATGGGGAGGAGGTGAGGAGAGGTAGGATAGTTCATCATCAAGTGGATCATAGTGATGATGGGTAAGGAAGAGGAGGAGGAGGAGATGATGGGGTAGCAACAATAGTGTTTCCTCTAGTGGTGTAGACACTAGCTGTTTATAAGTTAGTGATGTCACCACCAGTGGTGTAATAGGTAGTACAAAAACTAGTTCTAAAATAGGTAGGAGGGGATGACAGACATGTTGTGGCACTACAAACCTATATTTGGGGTTTATAGGCTTAGTTAGCTAGTGTGTAGGATTAGTTAGCGAGTATGAAAGTAGAGAGGTGTGTAACAATCATCTAATTTTTGAAGACTAGAGTAGTCTCTTCTAAGGGTTTGAGATGTTGCTTAGGGGTCTATAATAGAGATGATATCAAATATCACTCATTCATCACAAGAGGCTTTGTATTATAGGTCTCTGTCTAAGGGCTTGGTACCCTCAAAGTGTCAAGCTCTAATTTTTACCCACAACAAACTTGATAGATCTAGATCATAAATATTAGTGAGTGAGGACGTGATGGGACCACCACCTCCTAGACCACTACTAGGGAATGGTGATGAGTAGGAACAAAGGGGATCACAACAACCAAGACCATCAGGGTTGTAATAGTTGAATCCTTCCCATTCTGAGGGAGGGAGTTCCTTATACCCCTTATTGTACAAATTATATTTTTTAGACACATTATGATTTTTTCCTGTAGACCATTAGATTGTGTATTTATGGCTAATGAACCCATGTACAAAAATTCATATCAATGTATCATGACACATTCTATTTTGATATATAACATGAGATTCATTTTTTGTGGTGACATCTATGCATATTAAGTGATGATGCTATGATTTGTATTTGTTTTTCTTATGTGGTAGATTTATTTATACTAATGATATTATTTGATTCTATGATAAATGATGTGATGGATTTATGATGATGCTTATACTAGATGCTGACATGATGTAATGCTAGGATATTTTTATATTTTTATGATGTGATGATGACCTATATGATGCCTATGGTAATGGATGCAAGATATATTCATGTGATGATATTTATAAATGTGGTACTTATGATCTACTGATGGATTATTCTATGATACAAGTTTATGGATTCTAATATGTTTATGAATACATAATAGGGTGAAATCACAATACTATGTCACTTTTTAGCTAAGATGGACATTTACATCAATATTTTTAACTGAATCATCATCTTCTAAGACCTATAGCATCTAAACCATAAGGAATTTGAAGATGATGCAAACTAGTGATTTGTGGCAATTTTTGTGTAGATTTTTAAAATAATCTTTTCAATTTTTTTTGAAATAAATCATGAATCTTTCAACATCTCTTTTAATAACTAGTTTTAAATAGAAAACAACATTTTCAGATAGTAACGTTTGCGTCATACAACATAAATTTTTTCCATAAAGGATAAAATTATAATTTTTGAAGTATAAATTCTCAACATCAATATCTAGGGAAAGGATATTTTTCATAATTTTTGTTACACATATATATTTTAATTAATTTTTGAAGTTGTTAACTATAATTTGGACATGCATATGTGTCGTACAACCTAAATTGTTGTGTATATATCAAAATCCATTTTTTTTCTTTTTTTATTGAAAAAAGGACATCAATACCTAGAGAAAGGGTATTTTTTGAAATTTTTTTACAATGGTTTACTATTTTTCCACCTTTGTAGAATAAAGATCTTGATTTTCAAAGAAAAGCCTATGTTCAGTAAAAATTCAAAATTAAATAAAAGATAAAGTTAAAACATATCCAAACTATACTTGTTAGAAAGGTTGTTTTAAGGGCTACAATCTTGCAAAAGATAATTTCTAAATGACATTATTTAATCCATCAAAAGGTAAAGAAAACGTGTCTTTTTTCCAGCATATTGATAGGTGTGAAGGAGGCTCCATTGTGGGTATGATTAAATACTAGAGGGGTTCTATCCAAGGGGGTTTGATCTAAGGGGGTATTATCTATCCCTCTTCAATTAAAACCCTTTAGATGGAACCTCTCAAGGCTAAAATCATTATTTTTTCTAAAAAAGTGATTTCAGGCAAAAATCAACATGTCCCAAAAGTGAGACACACTATTATGGCAACACCCAATATGTATGGATGCTATGGATGCACTATGTTTTATTTTTGGTTGTCATGATGCATCTATGATTGTGAGTTAGTATGGTAGAATACAGTGATTATGATGGTTATTTTTTTTATCAATATCACATAATGAAATGTGTGATGAATGAGATGAAATAGATAGATATGAGATATATTTATTTAGATGGATACAAAATTGATAGATACAATTATTTTTATTTTGTGCTTTTTCATAATAGATCATTTTGTTCTGGTAAATAGATATATGTGCACCAAGATATGACAAACCATGGTGACATTGTTACCCTTTTCATGGAAATTGACACTGCAGAAAAGGAGGATTGTCTTTAAACATACTAGACATAATAAAACCTTCTTAGAATATGTGAGGGAAATAGAAATTAAAGCATAATATCCCTAATGCAAAAGGGTATTTAAATAAAATTATATACATAGGAAGTTTGTTAACTCTATAAGCCATTCCAACACATACAAGGAATGTACATGTCCTAGTAATACAATAAAAACATTCCACAAACACATCATATGAAACTACTGACTCTGCCTCATTCCCCCTCCTTTAATATTGTGCAAATATACTTGATTAGCACAGGAAAATAGAAATATGATGGAACAATCAAATAAAAAAACTCATTGACCACACATATCAATAATCATTATTTTTTCCTTCTAAAAGATACATGCTCATATAGGATAATTCCTGTTGGAAAAAATATACATTCATTAAGGCATGGTAGTTCAGATAAGATTGGTTAAATTTGGTTGGGAAACTAATCAATAGGCCTGGTTGGCCAACTCAACATGGGTCTTTTTTATTTGTGGTTTTTCTTGAATGATCAATGTCTCTAGGTAATATGTTTTTTCATACTTGCTTAATTTTCATGCCCAAGCATTGAAAATTTATTATAAAAATAATGGATGGGTATGATCTAGGTTTATTATGATTGGTGTTAAATGAGCCATTTTATTTTGGGTGCTATGTGATGGTGAGATGGTGGTTGTGAAATGTTTTCTCTCTGATACTGACTCTAAGGATCAAATTTGAGCACTAGGTTGAGGAAATTCCCCCATTAAGGTAAAGGATTTTTTTATTGTGGGATGGATATTATGAAGCTTATTATGACCTAAGATGGAATGTAATGACACTAAATATCAATAATTAACAAGCCATGATAGGTGTGATAGGTTTGTGAAAGGATTTTATTATGGATGGAGTGGATTTAGATGCTAATAGATGGTTGATAGAGGCTACTACACATAGTGCCTATAAACAAGTTTTCACCATGATACTTACCTAAGGCACCATCAAAGTGGTTTTCACCATAGGCCGAATTATTTCTCTTTACTTTTTCCCTTTTTTTCTATTTTTTTGTATTTTGTATTTTTTATTAAGACATTCTGAGGATCATGTGAAGAAATTCTTTAGGTGAACGCTATTTATGGTTTCATCTGGCTACTCAACCTCAAGTGTATCTATTTGGTATACTCTAGATCCATAAGCTAATGCAATAATGAAAGGCCCCTACTAATTTGGTTCAAACTTCCCTTTCTTTAAATAATCTTGTTGATTCTTTTGGTTGGCTTTAAGTACTAGATCTCCTATCTCAAACTTGCATGATATGACATTGTTATAGTTATGATGAAAGTAGTTTTGGTAAGCCTGTAAATGATTGAGCACTTGAAGATGAATTTCATCGAGAATTTATAAGTCATGTAGTTTAGAAAATCTGTACTCCTCATCACATTAGTGTGTTGCAGAGAGACTCTCGGTGATGGAAGCTTGACCTCTATAGGTAATATGGTTTTAGTTCCTAAAATAATGAATAAGGAGTGGATCCTATTGGTGTGTGAATACTAGTTTAGTAAGCCCATATGGTGGGATTAAGATGGATATGCTAGTCATGAACAATTTTACTAACTAACTTCTTAAGGATTTTTAGGATTTTTTTATTTGGCACCTCAACTTGACCATTAATTTAAGGGTATTATGGGGTAGATAATTTATGTTGGATATGGAACTTATGGGAAATTTCATGGAACTCTTTATTTTTGAAAGGATGACCATTGTAAGTGACAATGGATGAAGGGATACCATATTGACAATGATATAATTGAGTATGAACTTAACTATTTGATTTTTGGTGATGAATGTGAGGGGAATGACATCAATCCATTTTGTAAAATATTTTGTAGTACTGATAATGAATTTATGGCAATTGGATGATGAATTATGGATCTTACCTACGAGATCAAGTCCCCACTGTGAAAAAGGCCATAGTGTAGTAATTTCTTGTAGATCATGTGCTGGTATATGAATGAGGTCTCCATACTACTGAAATTTATGTCATTGGAAAACTAACGTTCTATTGTAGGTTGATAATAAGTTCTCACAATTTTCATAAATACTATTATGTACCTCATCTAAGGAAGTATGGTCTTTGTTTAAGTTAAGAGACCTAAGGATAGTATCATCAAGACTCCTTTGATAAAGTGTATCACCAAGTATTGCAAAGTAGGATGAGCATCTAATGATTTTTTTCATTGGTTGGAGGATAAATTATGTGGAAGGACATTATGATGGAGGTATGCATAAATATATTGATACTAGAAACCTACAATTTCATACACAAGTTAAGATTATGGAACATTGAATGCAGGGATCAAGAGTTCTTCCACCAAGAACTCACAATATTGAGTATTATGTGACATGTCTAGAAGAGACCTAGTAGTTTCTATTTTATCAACTAATTTGTTAATTATCCTAGGGATCTGCTCAAATGATATTTGGGTGAAGTAATCCATGAAGCTATCAACAATTTTTTTTCAAGGTTAGAGTTTCTCATTCTTAGTTTGATAATCATCATTAACCTATTTGATATCTAACTAGAAATCACCAAAAACATGTAGTTCCTTAACCTGCCATTATATTACCATTCTCAATCTAGTGATCAATGCTTCATACTCAACAATATTATTTGTACAAGGGAATTCCAATCAATATGATTTCAAGATATAGTCACCTTATGGGGTTACGAATAGTACATGTACTTCAAATCCATGATGATTATATGAAGCATCAAAATATAAATTCCACAAGTGAGGGGATCACAATGAATATTCATTCACTCAAAAAATTAGATTTCAATGGGTGATATGAAATTGTGGGGGAATCCACTAATTGATCAACAATCACTTGTACCTTGAAATATTTTCTATCTATATATTTGATATCAAATTCACTAAGGATCGTAACACATTTTTTTAATCTACCCATGAGTGTTTCTTTTCTAATTAGGTACTTGAGTGGATCAATCTTAGCAATGAGATTGATTTGATTGTTTACCATATAATACATATTTTCTTTTGAGAAATGAAAATAAATACAAAACATGCACATTCAATAGGACTATAGTTGAGATCGTAGCCTACTAGAGTGTGACTGATATAATATACAACCCTTTCCTTTCTTGAAGAGTCTTGCTATGCTCCTAATATTGATGTGGTGGTAGAAATGTATAATAATCATGCTTTTCCTTGAATAGGCGGTATTAGTATTGAAGGAGAAGTGAGGTAATACTTCAACAACTAGAAACATTGTTGACCTTTCTTGTCCCATTTAAAGGTGACACCATTGTGCAATAGATGTGTGACATAATGACACTTGTTATCTAATTGAGAAATGAATTAACAAATGGACACAAATTTCCCTTGAAAACTATGTAAATGTTTAAGAGGTTTTGATGGAGGTGTATCAATCATAACTTTTACCTTTGTAGGATCAAATTCTATGCTTGTGTAAGAAATAATATAGCCTAGTAGTTTTGTTGAAGTAATCCCTGTAGTGTCATAAATTGTCACCCATGATAATTTCACACTATGTTTTTCTCACCCCTAAGAAATTGGACCTAATTGAACACCTAAATTCCTAAATTATGCATTATGTGGCCCTATTTTATCATTTCTTGACAAATTGCAAGTATAAAACAAATGCATTCATTTAATACTTTGTACCCAACACGTTGATTCCCAAAAAATAGGGTTGGGACATAGTTGCCTAGGGAAACTTAGTCCCCCTATTTTGCCTCAAAAATTTAATATGTCGGTGTCGATATTTTATTATTTGAATTTAAAATGTCCAATGTTTATTGTAAAAAATTATTTTTTGGGAAATTAGAATAATTACATATAAATACATAATTATTTCATTATTTGAAATGAACAAGGAAGTTATTGGAGAAATTTTTATCAAGAGTATCATCAAGCAAGTCAAGAGAAACATTTCAAAGATTTATTGCAGCAATTCAACATAAAATCATCATGTGAAAGTATATATGAGTTTGTTCATGTTCATGATTTCATATTGTTTTTGAGATCCAACCCTTGTAGGTCTTCAAGAAAATCAAGCAAGAAATAATTCAAGCCTTGAGGAGATTTGTATGACTCTAGTCCTTCAAGGAAGTCATTGATTAGTGGTGTCAAATTTGAAGAGTATTAGGAGAATATTGAAGGTCAATTATTAATTGTTGCAATCAAACCCTACACCTTGACAAAAAATGAAAACTCAACTACAACAATATCTGACAGTAATCAAACAATGAAACAAGTGGAAATAGAAGGCTCTAACCTAGTATTAGAGCATTGTGAAATCAGTTCTGGAATCCTCCTAGTGGGACATAGTCACCTAGGGTGACTTGGTCCTCAGAAATCTACTCTAAATTCATATCACAGGTGCACAATACTCTGTTGTGTCCATTTCTAAAGTTTGAATTTGTTTGTGATTGCATCAGTAGGTTAGTTGAATCATTGCATTTAATTCTTAAGTCTATTTAAAATTTGGTCAAGAGAAATTTGACTCACCTTTCAAGTTGTAAGTTAGTCCTATACCTTGTTCAAATCCATCAAACCCCCGCTACCTCAATATCTTAATGAAATGTGTGGGAAAATCCCCATTTGAAATATTAGGGTGAATCTCTAGAGTTTCACTTTTCCCACATTTCAACCCCAAAGACACACTTCTTAGGATTCAATTTGACACTATATTTTCAATCCTAACAAATATTTGTGCAAGCACATCTAGATGATCTTACTTGATAGTTTACTTAGCTAATTAATCATCAACATAATCTTCCATGAGGACATGTATCATATCATTAAATATTATGGTTATATCCTATTGATAGGTATCTCTAGCATTTTTAATACCAAAGGGAATGACATTATATTAGATGGTTCCCCATGGGCATGTGAAAGATGTTTTGTGTTGATATTTTGTGGCTATACTAATTGGGTTATACCTTGAAAATCCATCCATTATAGATAGCATTATGTGTCCTACTATCATGTCTACAATCATGTCTATGTTCAACAAAGGAAAATCATCTTTTTGGCATTCTTTGTTCAAATCAATGAAGTTCGTGGATATGTAAATGACCCCAATAGGTTTGGTAATAGGTACAAGATTAGATATCTACTCGGAGTGATCAATTGGTCAGATGAATCCTACATCTAATAGTTTTAAAAACCATGTTTTGAATAATAATATGATTTGTGGATGCATTTTATGTAGCTTTTGTTTGATAGGCTATAGCCCCAAGGCTACCATTAGGTGATGAAAAACTAGCTTAGGATCTAATCTTGGTATATATGTGTAGGACCATGCAAAGTTCACTTGTCTGAGCTGAAATAATATCATGAATTTAGTCTTCTCCTAATTTGATAGTGATGCTATAAAATAAGTGATCCTAAGATTTTTTCTATGCCAATGTTTGCTTCTTTATATTTCTCTACAAGCACTAGTGATCTCTCTTTATTTTTGGACATGGGGAGAATGTCAATCCTTCCATCCTTAGGTTCCTTGGAATATTTTCACCATCAGATACATCCTTTATTTTTTTTATTCTATGGTTTGAAATTTTTGCATTATAATTTTCACTAGGGGACCTTCTTATGATTGTTATATTTTTATGATTGGAAGGTTTATAATTCTCTCCAAAGTATTCCATGTTTCCAAGATCTATAGTTAAAATAGCTCTATGATACCCAAGTGGAATTCCATCTCATAGTTCCATGAACTCAACTATGGTTTCATCGTTTTCGAATATATCTAGACAAGACATTTTGAGTTAAGTATGCTTACATCTAATTAGGATGACCTAATTGATGTATGAGGATGAATTTTTTTATATATATGAAACATCTATACATTGTTCAGACATAGAAAAGTTGATAGTGCAAAAATCTATGATAGTGTGATATTGTGAAGTTGCTAATAGTTGTTGATAGTTGTTATATACCTACAAACCGATGCAGGACTTTTGTTTTCTAGAGCTTAATTGGAATTGTACTCAACACACAGGAGGTGCATTCCATTAGTTCACTTTTTGGTAGTGAGCCACACTCTATTGTAATCATTTTCAGGCTATGAGCCTTTCAAGGATAGTGTGTCCTAGCAGTGTGCCCTGTAAGATCTTATAATTGGTTATAATATATTGTGAGTTAATCCTCACCGTGGTTTTTCCCACTTTGGGTTTTCCATGTAAAAATCTTGGTGTCTATGAGTTGTGTGATGTTATGATCTCTTTCATTTTTTTACTTGAAGTTGCTGCTAGATATGCTTTAATAATTGGATGGTTAGTAATCAAATGGTTTTGTAGAATATTGGTTCAACCCCCCTCTTGGTATTTTGTGTGTTCAATAATCATAAGTATCTTTGTTAGAAATCTCAACTTTGGGAAAAGATTTAGTTTCCTTTTTAAGGACATTCATAATAGTAGAGGATATAGTGCCTCTTTTTCTAAACCCAATCCCTTGAGAACATGGTTTTTGTGTTATGGAAATGGGTTCCATAATTCTTTGTTTCTATAGACCAAGACCATTATGACTATCATATCCCATTTTTTTATTATTTGAAATCCTTTAGATTATTTATCAACAAGTACTATGATGGCTTCTTCTTCATATTTTTAAATCCATTTGGACATGTCTTCTTCAATATCCTCTTTACGTAGTTCGCCCATTTTGAAAATATTTGAAAATATGGTCAGATTGCCTTTGAAGATAATTTTGGAAACTTCTTTTTTTCTATGTGCTTAACCATAAGACCTTGGTGATGATGAAAGTTGTCCTTACCACACCTTGTTTCTTGTACTTGTACCTTGACCCCAGGACTAATGGTGGATTAGTTGGATGATTTGGTCAATATATTAAGATCAATATGGGATGAACAAGATGAAGCCTCGCCATTGTTTGGAATATGATTTCCTATTTTTCCTCTCAAATTACTACAATAATGAAATGGATTAGGATATCTTGAAATAGTAACTTTAGTTCCATGCTGTGAGTAAATTTTATACATTGATGGAAGGTAGATGGAATTACCTATGTGGCATGTATCCATGGGTGAACAAGAAGTACATTATATGAGAGCTCAAGGTCCAAGACTTGACATACTATATCTTTTATTACTAGACCAACTCATATGAGGAGTGTTATTGTTCCTTTAGAAGGGAACTATGCATCCTCATATTCTTTGATAAATATTTTATTGTTTAGATTGATGACTCCTTCAAAGTATCCTAATACATTTACTATTTTCAAAGTGAAAATTTTTAAACTAGCTCCACCATCTATTAGTACTCGTTTAATCTTATGTTTATTGAAAAAAATATCTAGATAGAGAGGATCATTATGAATGGGTCTATGGATTGATAAATATATTAGTGAATGCAATATTATGCATGGATGTGAGATTTCCTAATATAGCTTGAAATTGGTTGGTATGTAGATCGGTAGGTACTAAAGACTCTTTGAGAGCCTTATCTAGGAAATCCTTATGAAGGGGAGATATACGTAAAATATATAAGATGAATATTTGTGTAGGTGTATATTTGGATGTACGGCCTCTTGAAAGGTTGCTTTACTCTATGGTTGTGACATCATAATCATGATTTTTATTATTTATGGTAATGATAGACACTTGACTGTCAATTTCCTAAATTTAGTTTATAGTATACTCATAATTGATGGCATTATAAATGGTGTAATTATTATAGGTACTACCTTGATTGGAGGCATTTCCCTTACTGTTATTATGTAGTACATCCTTGAAAATCACATGATCATTATTAGATGTGTTGGATTGGTTCTCAACAGAGATATCTCCTTTATCGATTAGTTTGAAACAATTGATATTTGGGTCCTTTAATCTATGATACTCACAAAAATATGTGTTTATCCACCATGTGGGTTTGAGTTGAGGTTTGTATTTTCTGATTTTTACGAGTGTTACTAAGTTTGATTGGACCATTTTTTGAAGTGCTGACTCAATAGGTACCCCCAAAGGAGTATATTTCCATCATGGGGTATTATTTTTCGTAGGATGACCTCTTTGTGAGTTATTTTAGATAGTTGCAAATCTTTTGGAATTAGGTGGTACTTTTAGGCTTAATATAGGTTGAGAATTTTGGGCTATCTTGGCATCAACCACACCATTGTTGGCTGTATTTTTATTTTTAGACCAAAAATGAGGTTATCATTGGATGAACTTGTATTATCTTTGTTTTCTTTGTATATATTCACAAGTCCTTTAGCTATACAAGATTTCTCAATAGTAAGTCCTTTCTCTATGGTTTCATTAAAATTGTTAGAATATCAAACCTATAAATGGAATCCTATCTCAATATTCAAATTTTGTATGAATATCTAGACTATTATTTTTGGTATATGACATTGACACTTGTTAGCTAAGTTCCTCCACTTATATGAGAATGAGGTGAGAGTTTCTCTATTATTTTTGGTATTGCATAAATATATCATGGATACGTCATGTTTAATGCTATATGAAAAGTGATGATTTTTTTTGCCAGTTCTTGAAATATTCTAATACCATGTTGGAGATGAGATAATCATTTGATACCTTCTCCCCTTAAGCTCCATGAGAAGAGAGGAATAATATAAGTTTCATTGTAAACCACCTTTAAGAAAGATATATATATATATATATATATAATTATTTGATATGTTCATGAGGATCTTCCCTTTCTTTGTATTTATCCAAGTTTTGCATTTCAAAATTATGAGGGAAGGATGGCATTGGTATTTTTCTATCAAAAGAATGAGGAAATATGTCCTCAAATGTATAGCTCCTAATTGTTGATAATGTTTTAATATTTGAGATCTATTGTTGCAAGTCACAAATTTATTGATCCAAATCATTTGGATGTGTGAAAGTGGGTGCGTTAATGGGATTGTATGTGAAAATGTGATGAGTGGATGATTGACCTTAGGAAAAGTTCATTTTCTAGTTTTTTTGTGGCATATATGCATTGTGTTGTGGAGAGTAAGTATTGGTAAATAAGTTTGATGTGGTGAATGTGTTTGGTGAAGTGAATTATTGTTGAGATGTCATGGAGTTTTAATGTGTATTATGTGAAAAGATGTTTTTATTATGTGGAATTATTTTTTGGTTTGGTGGAATGTAAGTGTGGGTGAATACATTTGATGTAGTAAATGGGTTTGGTGAAGTAAATTGTTATTGAGGTGTTATGTTGTTTTGGGTTGGATTTTGTGAAAAGATGTTTTGATAATGCGGGATGTTGTTTTGACTTTCATAAGTGTTGGATTTTTCTTGTAAAAGTTATGATATATGTGAAGGTGTTTGAATATTAGTCACGATGATAGTGTTATATGGATGTTTTGTTGGTATAAAAAAATTGTGATTTGTAAGGTGTATGGTGGAAGTTGAGTGTTTATCAGAGGTATAGATACTTGGGTTGAATTTGTTGGTATGAATGATTACATAATGACGTTGGAAATTTGTTAGGGTATATTATTAGAAGGTTTTGTGAAAGGTGTGTTTTTCTATTTCAAGTAGGAGTGTTGTTAGGTGGTTGCATGAAAAAATTAGTTTGTTGTGGATAAGTGTTGTTATGTGGTTATATGAAGGATTTATTTGGTTGTGGAATAGTGTTGGAACTTGTTCCTCCCAAGGTATATGATGAGATGGTGTTGGTGATGTATTGAATGAGTGTGGTATCAAAGGTGGATGGTAACTTGGCACCTTTTTGTGCTACTAATAAGAAATATTAATCATGATTTTTTACAATAATAGTATCCACAATTTTCATAGCCTTAGCATCTTGTTGTGCTTTCCCCAATTATTTAGGGGTTATGTCTTTAATTATGTTGGGTGTATTTTTAGGACTATATGGTGACTTTCGAAACCCTCTTGACACAAGTAATTGTGAGTAATATTCTTGTATTTCCTGGAAAGGATCTATGCTCATGGGACCCATATTAGGATTTGGTTGATGTTGCATCTTTCTCTTAGTATGAGACCTAGTTTCAACTAGAATATGATAGATTTTGAGACCTTTCGAATTTAAGGAGTTTTATATGTGGGATAGTGAAACCAAGAAAGATCCAAAGTATATCTAGAACTTAGATAATGAATAGGGTTTAATTTGATATGTTGAATTTGAACTAGACTAATGAGTTCAAACCAATAGGTAAAGGGGGAAAATATATTAAATTAAAAGTAGAAAAACTCTCAAGAAAATATATGTCACTAGAATAGGATAATTTGATCATTTGAGAAGGAAAAATTATAAGAAAAAAAGGATAAAATTAGAGATAAATGGTTGTAAGATCTAGATTTAACCTATGAATCAATTTTGGTAGATAATGGATTGTTGGTTATGGATGAGAGACTATTTTTGGTACAGGTTTGAACATATTTTTGAGTATTTTTATAGATATAATGGAAAGATGAATTGGTGGTATAAGAATGACAAAAAATAATGAAAATAGTAAGTCTATGGTCTATTTGTGTATGCTGGTAGATTTTATGTCTATCTTTACATAGGTCTATTTTCGAAGTTTGAATATTTTATGACAGTATGTTTAGTGATAGTTAGAGTCAATTGCACCAATTGATAGATAGATTCTGCACCACAAAGAGTCAATTACACAGTTCTATATAAAATTGCTCATTTTTGGATTACAGTGTGATTTTAATAGAGTCAATTATGTAGTTCTAAGGATCAATTGTGTATTTTAAAGGAATAACTTCATTTAAAAGATCAAATGTGTAATAGGAAGGCTCAATTGTGTTGTTTTAGGTAAAAATGTGTTTTTAGAGTTTTCTATGTAAAATCAATTGTGCAAAAGGATAAAAAGTTGCAAGCTTTGATAGATCAATTACACTATTCTATGGATTTTCTAAAAAAGTTAATAGTTTCTTAGACTTTTGGAAAGAACAAGAAGAATCACTCAATAAGACATAATGACTATTTGATATTTCTAGGGTAATAGGCCAAATGATTTCACTAGACTTATATAAGAAAAGCATGCCAAACCCAATATACAACCTATGATATTCAGTCAAGGTGTGTCTCACTAGTGGAGGCCCAAGCAATAAAATATCATAATATTGTGCTCAATCCAATTTCAAAGGAGGATAGATAGGTCTTTATTGGAACAAGGGTTCACCTTCCCATTCCCTTGAAGAATTTTTACAATCTCAAAATAATTTTATCTTACCCTAGGATGATGCATGTTGGGTAGCTTCATGCATGATATTGTGTATTGCACCCCAGTAGATCAATAAATGATGGTGTTAGGCTTCTAATAACAAGGGTTTTAGTGGTATTTGTGAAAAATTATCCCATCTATAATGCTTGAGATTGGGGGGTCTCCCCACTCTCCTCACCTAACAAGTCTTGATAGATTGAGGGTTTTGTGACTTGACTCGAATAACATTGACCACACCTTAGGGTATAAATCTCATTCCCCCCCTTTCTATACCCCACCCAAAAATGTGTTTGAGGTCACCCTTGGGCTGATGAAGTCCCTAACCAAGCTTCCTACTAAATTAAAAAAGGAAGATGTTATTTTTTCAGATACCCATGCTTACACTACGCACCATGGGAGAGCATACACAAATAACACTCCTTGGATAAAAATGATAAAGATGAGGACTCAAAGATGTTTTTGGTCCCCAGGTTCACACTAGGAACAAGACGGGATCCTACACATTAGTGAATCCACTAGACATGGAAAACAAATTATTTCCTTTAGAAAATTGAGATGTGAGCTACTCTAAAAACTAAAACACAAAACCTTGCATTAGATATGTCAATAGTTTCAAAGTTTATTTTCTTCTCCCAATGAAATTCAAAAAATACATAATTCAAATCAATAGCCAAGAAAATCACACACACACACACATATATTACACAATATAATGGATTAATTATGCAACAACCTAAGTCAAACATGTTAAAGAAAGAAATTAGATGCATGAAATCAAATAAAATAAATTAAAAGACATAGAGAGTTGGATCTTATACTTGATCAATTGTGTAGTTTCCAAAATAATTGTATCAATCTACAAAAAAATATACATATTTTACAAAAATAGGAATGATAAACCATGATAGAATAATCAATTGGAATTTTTAGGGTTAGACACCTATTAAAAATTCATAAATAAATTAAAAAATAAACAATAGTGACCGAGAGCACAATATCTCAATAAATCAATCAAAATTAAATCTTTGCAATCCCAAGATCAAATGCATCATTTTAAAGATCAATTATGTTGTGTCATGATTCAAATTCATTGAAGCACATGTTAGATGTGTGAAAAGCTTGAAAATCCTATATGGATCACAAAATTAGATGTGGCATTTGGAGGATCAAATGTGTTGTTTAGAGGATGAATTATACCAAAATACCAGTCAAATGTGTTGTTTGAACTTGTAACTACTCAAAAACAAAAAACTTGGTAATTTTTTTTATTAAAATGAACACGATGTGGGTCCCACTGGGCATGCTAGAATGTGGATCATAAAAATGATCATGAATAAACAACAACAACAACAACAAAAAATAAACACACCCAATCAATTCAATAATCTCAATGAAGCTTATCGAAATCAAACAAATAAGATGAAGTAAAAAATGCATGATAACCTTGCTTAGCTCTATTTCTCTTCAATCACCTTGAAGAATGGTATGTATGGTTTCTCTTAAAATTTTAGCACAAAAGAACTTAAGATAATATGTGTATAGATTTCTTGCAATAAGGGAAAGAGTGATCATGGATGAATGATGTTTGTATTTATAGATTTTAGGTGATACCAATCAATGGTTGATATCAAATATGAAATTGAAAAGATCAATGAATTAGAATTATAGAGAGGGATTGATGAGGAGTTAACTGATTGCATGATTTAAGTCGACTAACTGTGTCGATTAGTTAAGAGAATTTCTTGGTAAGATAAGTATGAGTGATTGTTAGTAAAATTGAATAGATTGGATAGAAGACTGAATGGATTGGAGAGTGAACTTAAAGTGAGTGGGAGTTGGATGATGAGGTGGAAATGCATGGAAAATTAATAAAATAAATAAATAAATAATTTAATATGCAAAGGGGAAAATAAATGAAATAATAATTTTATTTATTTTTAGAAGAAGATAGTGTTGGGAAGAATAATTAGTTTAATTAAATGATTATAAATAATTATTCTATTATTGAGATTTAGGAAAATATTAATTTGAAGATAAATTAATTAAATAATTATAAATTATTTAATCAATTTGCAAGAGGGGAATAAATTAGTGAATTAATTAAATAATTAAAATTATTTAATTAATAGAGTAAAAATGATGAATTAGATGATTTAATTAAATAATTCAAGTTTATTTAATCAAAATAGAAATGTAGGGAACTTTTAAAATTTAAATAATTAAATAATTAAAAATTATTTAATTATCCAAGATGAGGGGGGAATGATGTTAATTTTATTAAATAATGAAATTATTTAATTAAATGGAGAAGACAAATTGATTAGGAAAGATGATGGAAATTGATGATGTTTTGGAAGAAATGAGCTAGTCAAATTTAGGTGTCTACACTTGCATTTTTCAAATTTGGACAACCCATTTTGTATAAATCATAGTGTTTTATAAAGAGTTGATTTGACATCCAATCTTCATACAAGTCGTAATTATCTTGAAAATATCTCTAGGGGACTACAATAAACACTAATAATTCTTGAGGGGGCTCTTTTAATCAAGGGTGGTAATCTAAATGTTTTTTATTTTGAGTTTGTTAGTCATGATCATGTCTCTAAAATTGAATCCCTTCCAATTGAGTATTATTCATAATTCTCCTAATAAATAGACAATGAAGTGTGAATATTATGGGATGAAAAAGGCATATAAGTAGAAGATTGTCTTCAATGTAAAATATTAAAGTGAAACAACTTCTTGATCATGGTATTACCTTATTTTATCATCTTGTAATTTCAACACATATAAAAACCTCATCTAGTCACTCAAAAGTCTTGTGGGGCATAATCATTTGGGGATGAAAAATCTACCCAGATGTCTTGCATTGATATATCATCTCTCATATCTACATTTGATTCTAATATTGACTCATCCATGGGTTATAGTGATTCTTTTTATTAGGATATTTCTATTGTCATTTTAAATCCATCACATTGGGATGTATATCTAACATACATCACATATCTCTTTGTAGAATCCCTCTTTATAGATTTGGATGAAACTATTGAGGATATTCATCTCCTCTATAATTTCAACTTTGATGATGTTTCATCATGACTTCCATCTTTAGATCTTGTTCTTGCCTTGCCTACATCAACTTCTATAGTGACAAATTGTGCAAATATTCATGAGTCTAATCTGAATCAATCATTATCTATGTTGATATCCTCTATTGTAACATCATATTCACATCAATCCATTTGTCACCATACATCCATTGTCACTATTACTAAATCTTATATGGTACTTGATGCATTTTATCAACATTTATCACGCATCAACATTGGATTGGTGATCATTGAGTATAATTCAAATACATCATGGGTATCATTGTAATTTTTGGATCATGTACATAATTTAGAGACATTCATATTGATTCTTAAATATTCCTATTTATAATGAGAATTCATCTTTCACATATTTGTGTTATTGGTTCTTTCCAAGGGGAAAATTAATATGTTCAACAAACATGGATCATCTTCAACATCCATTGTCAGACATCTACCAACAATACATACATTATTTTAAGGGAAGGTTGCATGGTTTCTCTTATTCTATCAACTTTGGGGCATTATATAGACCACCTTTCTTTTCTCTTCTATGGGGAGAACATTCATTATATATTGTGCTAGAAGTAGTCCTTGGGGGTCATAATAATTCCTCCATATATCACTTCTTCACTTGTACATTTCATTTCATTTGCATCATTTCTATTTTGGAGAGGATTTGTGTTCGCAATGATTTTTTTCCTTTTCTTCTCTTTATGATAAATTTGTACATGAGTACCTAACATGGCATAGTATTTGAGAATCATCATATGTGCATACATTACTCCCAAAGTTGTACTTAAGGGGTATTAGTATAAATAAATTCATTATCATATCTAGGTAGGATATCACCTTTCTAGGATTGACCTATTCAAACTTATATTAAGTTTAATTAAGTTGTTTCATACTTTTGTCTCACCTCATGTTGCTAAGGCATGAGTAATCATCACTTGAGACACCTATTGCATGCATACTTTATACTTATACACTTGTCAAGTGAGCTCACAAGTGTTGCACATTTGGAGGGATAGTCAAAGTTTCACTCCTACCTTCTCACCTCTTCATCCTTGCCAATATAGGTAAGGTTCATCATTGTATTTACACACTTTTAATTTATATGATAGATATCTTATTGTGTTCATTGTTTCACTTGTAGAAGGTTATCAACTAATGCTTTATGATCTTGTCATTCTCTAGCATTTAGAACGAAAAATATGTAACCCATTTTTCTCTTCCTCTCTAGGTTGATTACTAGGAGAAGACTTGGCCTCTCTAACTGTTAGAATATAACTATATGATATCTTCATTGTTTTAGGAATAAAAATATTTTTTACTTTCACAACCTTCACAATAGCTAATTTAGAAACATTCTTAGGTTTAAAGTCCAACTTAGACCTCTTATAGTTAGACACATGCACACAAACATCACAATTGAAAATTTTAAGATGCCAAAGAGAGGGATTGTTTCCTATTTGAATCTTCTCTGATATTTTATGAACAGGTGTCATAGATCTATTGATAAATTTACAATTAATCTTGACTACTTTTACTAAAAAATCATATTTGGCCTAGCACCACTGAGCATAATATTAGCCTTATCCATATAAATCTTGTTTTTGTTTCTTGTAACTCTATACTATTGATGGATATATAGAATTTTATTCTATTTGAATACACCACCATCATTTAAAACCTCTCAAAAATTTTAGAATAAAATTCTTCATTGAATATGATCTCTAACCTTGGTCTTCTTCTAAATACGATCCTCTACAAGAGATTTAAACATGTTTAAACTAATAAGGTCCTTAGATTTATATCTTATAATGAACAACCACATATTGTTGGAGAAATCATTAACAAATAATACATAATGTAAGGATTTTATTGATGAAGGAACATTTATAGGTTGAAAAACATCAATATGAACCAAGTTTGACATCTCATTCAACCTTGTAGAGATCAAAATAAATTTGACATGATTTTATTTTCCATATGTGCAATGTTCAAAGAAATAAAAATTTAAAGAATACTATTTATTCCCTATTCAAGGATTGAATGATTTTTCATTGATGTGATATTATTTTTTATGCCATGATTTAAAAATGTGCCATTTTAGTGGCATCTTAAAAAATTTCTTGGTGAAATCTTGAAAAAAATCAATTTTAGAAATCTGAGGTGTTTCATAGGTGACACTTTGAAATTTTTCCTAATGAAAACTTGAGGAATCACTTGGATGATGAGTTAAAATTTATCCTTGCTAGAAATTTGATCTATTTCCTAGGAAATACCTTGTAAATTCCCCTTGTTGGCAACTGAAACCTAGAAAGAGGGGTGCTTTATTAAAATGAGGGGTTCACCAATTTTACTATAAATAGAAAGGGTAAAATGGGGTATAATGCACCTATTTTCCTCTATTTCATTCGGAAAAAGAGATCCCTTGAGCCAAGGTTGACTTTCAACCCTTAGGTGAGTTGACCTTGAAGGAAATCTTGTCATTTTCCTTATGATCTAGGATGGAGTAGGTTTGCTAAAATAACACTTTTGGGGGAAAGAATAAAAATAGTAAACTAACCCAAAAATTAAATGTAAAACATGAAATTAGAAGATTAAACATTAATCTATCAAAACCTGCAACTTTCAGAAAGATTTGAGATGGTTTAGTATTTTTTCACCTTTCATCAAAATGTTGTTGTAGAGTGTCCTTTGGTACTCATTTTCCAAAGGGAAAATGTGATGCAGGAGCATCCAGTGGTGTAAGGGCAATCTTGCATCACCCAAAAATAGTTAAATTTCAAGTTTCTCAGTTTTTAGATGTTTTTACATTTTTGGATACCCTTTTCATCATAATGAAATTCCCAATTTACGGTTTTTATTTTCTATTCCTGGGTTGAAAGATATTGCAATTTTAGTTTCTCATATTTGGAGCTAAAAATCTTCCGAGTTGGATTTGAGGCACTTAGAGTTTCCTGGATCGGCCCTAAACTTGTCAAATTGGTGTAGCAAATTTTGAGCAACGCTCTGACTTCTAGACCTTCCAACGCTCAAACGGTTCAATTGGGAGCCTCGTGATCAAAGTTATGACCCCAAGAAGTTGGTATTTAATTTCTAGAAGATACAATTGCAAATGTTCTTTGAAATT
>VDFB02000526.1:0-38983 GCA_007258455.2 Sequoia sempervirens | reverse complement strand
CTTCCTTAATAGCATTTTTTGTTCTGGGATAGCTAGAATGTCCCATAGAGACACATTAGCGGATGATTTCTTCAATTTCTCTACCATATTAAAAGGTGACAAACTCAGAGATTTTTGTTCCTTGGTTCTTGCTATAATAATTTCCTTCCGTGGTTGAGAAGGTGAAGGGACGGTTGAAGCACTAGGAATTTGATCGAAAATGCCTTTGAGTTGCAGGATGTCTATATGTGAACAACTAACTCACTGGTGAATCTCTTTGAGCATGTGTTATAATCAGACTATACTTGCGGTGTTTTGGATATGAATGCGTCATTGGCAAACATTGTTTCTTCTTCCTCCATCTAAGAGAAGAGTGCATGATCAGGAGCAATATCAGATTCTTGTTCTAAAGACATTCCTTGTATTTGTGCAGTAAGGACTGCACTCTCCATTTGTGGTGAGGCATATACATAACCTCCATTTTCCATTGTTGTGCCTTGGCTGCGTTGCTCTGCCACCTTTTGTTGTAGGTTGCCACGTGGACAGTTTCGGGGCATATGCGCATCGCTACAAGGGAAACACCATGGATTGATATCATCAATAAGATTGTTATGCCCTGCAGTTAATTCCCTACTCGAATTTAGCAATGCACTCATTAGTGGAGTAGGCACTGACACCATTTGGTTTGTCGTTGTGGCTGGTGGATTACTGCGAGGTGCACCCTAGTATTGATTTTGTTGATAAGAAGACCATCCACCTTGACAGTTTTTATACACAGGCTTCAAAGGCATTGCTTGGTTCCACTTAAGAGTAGTTATATCATGTGCTATGGTTCACAACATCTCTTTGAGGTCACTCATTTCATCTGTGGAAGAATCTAATGTAGAAGCCACATTTTGTGAGCCTGCTACATATGTGTACATTGATTGGGCAGTTGCGGGTGCACTAGTTGACGCGACCTCTTGCGTGGAGATAGATATTTCAGGAAATAGAGGCATAATAGGTCCAAGAGACAATTTTTCACAATCTATTAAATGATTCTTGACTTTGATAATGGTGCCATAAGCATCTAGCAGAGTAGCTCCCCCCAAAGACTTGATCATCACAGAAATGTCAGAATTGATAGTCTTCAGATAAAATATAAATGCCAACTCCGGAGTCAGGTGTATGGTAACAGGGATCCTCTACCACTTCGAGTGAAATCAGGCATTAAATTCTATCAAAGCCTCCTAGGGGGCTCATTTTATGACAGATAGTTGATAATACAATGAAGAATGATCATCATTTGAGAACCTCTCATAGAATGAATCTTCGAGCTCATCCCAGGTGCAGATTGAATTAGGTATCAGTGTTCGATACAAATCTAGCACCTTGCCTTTAAAAGACATGGTGAGAAGCCTTAGGGCTACATTTTGTGCTATAATATCATGCACCAGACATACGTCTGCCACATCCTGCAAATGTTTTGTTGGCGTTCTTGAGTTGTCTCCAGTAAACTTGGTATAGCTTTCATGGCTGAAACCATGATAACGCCCAAGACAGCAGGCGCTACCGGGGCTACCAGGGGACTTCTAGCGTCACATGCTACATAGTTTCTATTGGCGGCCATCAACATTGTGAGAGGTAAGGGCATCAGGGATGGGACGGTTACCAGCTGATTTGTGACCTGGACTGTCCCTAGCGGAGGTACTAGTAAACTAGGGTCACCTACAGTTTGGGATCTAGTTACAGGCCAATGGCTCATACACCCTTCTAAGATGCAATTTCATTAAACTTAGTCCCACCAAGCATGCCAGAAAAAGAACAAACTGTTGATGCCAAAATTTGATGAGGTAACAGAGTCTTATGAGAAACTCAGTTTAAGGGGGACCTTTTGCGCTAAACTAAGTAACCTCCGGATTTTTAGAGAAGTCGGCTTCTTCTATAATGGGGTTTGGAAAGGGAAAAGGAAACAAATATAATAAAGTAAAGTCTAACCTAAGGCAATGTGCCAAGATTTAATGATGGCATGATAAATCATAGATTTAAGGGCCTGAATGGTATTGTTGTGTTCCAAAACATCAGAGACTTAAGATTATAGTATAGACAATTCATTTATTGACATAAAATATCGTTGCATACATTCTCACTGCCAAGAAGAGTCATTAGACATGATCTAGGTAAACAAACTTGCATCCAATATATATAGAAGTTCTCAAATGAAATATCAAGACAATATAAAGAACAGTTCACAGTTTGATCAAATAGCATGAAAAAACAAAAAGGTCAAACAATTGGCATAGTCTAAGAGTTTTTGCAATTAAAATAAAACAGTAATAAAGGCCTAGCGTCTTTTTACTAAAAATGTGTTTTTCCCCAGTTCCAGACCATTTCTCATCAATAGAGAAAGTATATATAGCAGGAAAACCTCCCACCACCTTGGAGAGCAGTAACATAAAAGATCTTGCAATCCCTTGCAATGATGCCATAAAAAAATATTCCCCAAAGCTGTTGCAAAAAAATAATTAGGAATTGAGCATCCGGTCATTCGAAGCTTAAGTGCATCTTCTGTAATGATGGCGGTGGTCCTAGCTAGGCCCGATCAGACAAGTGTCATCCCTTGCTACGAATGATTATGACAAGCAACAACCAATAGCATTTTTTGGTTCATCTAGTTCATCGCCTGCATAACAGATCTGTTGCTTAGGCACGTGGTAGTCTTTCACTGCCCACATGAACCTTTCTCCTATAACTGCAAAGGATTTGCAAAAATGCAACACATGTCGAATGGGCCGAGTACTTTATCACAATGGAGGGAACGTTTATCAGCTGGGTGCAAAAGACATGTGGCAGCATTTTGCTGCCCGTGGTTGCGATTTCATCTCTACGTTGAAGGATTTGTGAACATTCAACACGTAGCAAGTGCATATGGTAGTCAGCAACCATGGGGCCCACCAGCACCTTTTAGGAATGAGGGCTTTGTGGCATCATCTCGCAGCCTGATGAGGTGTCAAGGAAACAAGAAACAAAAGCATCCTGTAGCCACAACATGTGGAAGCATAGCGGAGTTTCCCGGGATCCGAAGGGAATGCCAATACTCAAAGTTGCGAAGAGTAGATGCATGGAGCGAAAGATCAAAACCTTGATAAAAGGATGAGCAGACTTGGCGATGCATAGGCCGGTGCATAGAAAAATAAACCCAAAGGGAGCTAGTTAAATATTTATTAACAGCTTCCCAAGTACAAAATCATATGTTTCAAACAAGGCATTCCTTTCAAGTCTTCAAGTCAATCTTCTAAGTTTGAAATTCCAAGCTTTAGGAATCTACATCCTTTGCAAGATCCTAGTATCCCTCAAGAACAACCTTCTTCAACATGTATACTTCCCCAAGAAACCCAACAAGACCTTTATAATCAGCCCTCTTGTCCTATCACCATTCATCTTTGTAAAGATGGTCCCATTGTTTACCAAGATAGTTGGTTTAGTAAGCAACAAGAGAGGTATTTTGTTGTTGGTACACTTGCAAATAAGTTAAAAGAGGAAAAATCAGATTTGTTGTAAGGGAATGATGAGCATAATCAAGTAGGACAACAGGCTGAAGGAGAAATAAGAGGTATTAATTGTGAAGTTCTAACTGATTTATTTGAAGAGCTCCCATTTTTTGTTGAAGGTGAGGAGAAGATGCCAATTCCTATGATAACAAATCAGTTGAGATAGCAAGACAATAAGCAAGAAATATGTGATGTAAAAGAAGTTTTAACATTCTCTTTTGATGAAATTCCTTGTTTTTTTGATGAGGATGAAAAGAGTATGCAAGTTGCAATGAAATCACAAGCGTTAGAGAATGTTTAAATTAATAATCAACATGATGAGAGGTTGGTTTGTAAGGAGGAAAAAAAATACAACCTTGTTTTTCAAAGTATAGAATAAGTTGATACACACAAGGTTGTTGATCAAGTTGAATATGAAGTCAAAAGCAGTCCTCTTATGCAAAAAAGTAAAGAGGAGGTTGAGGAAGACATTTTTTGGGATGATTTGGAAACATTTTGTTCAAATATAGATGCCAAACCAGCACTAATGCAAGAAGAAAATAATCATGAGCAACAAGAATAGAAGGAAACAATTTCTACATTTTTACCAAATTAGTCTCAAGAGGTGGTCTTTACAAATCAACATGATGATAAGACAACAAATCACAAGCAAAAAGGGGGTGGTGAAAAGGAAGATTCTACAGTTTGGTTTGATTGACTTCATTCTTTCTTTGAACAAGATGAATGCATACTTATGTTGAAATCAACATCAACTTCGGGACAGCTAGAAGATACAAACAATCTTGATAGGGTGTTGTACACCAAGAGCAAAATGAGGACAACGTTGTTTTGAAGAGTGTGAATGTTGATACACATGAGGAGAACAAGCTACAAATTGATGAAGAAATTTTCACTAGCATCATTGAAGAATTTTTCTCAAATCTAGATGCCAAATCAGAACTAATGCAAGAATAAAATCATCATGAGCAGCACGAACTAGAGGAGAATGCAGCCATGTTTCCATTTGAACCGCATGAATGAAAACATGCCAATATGCATAATGTTGAACAAGAAATTCAGGATAAAGAAGCCAAGAGTGAGAGTTTGAAGTTTGTTACTTAAAAAGTGGTGTCTTATCAAATATCTTGTTAGGATGGAAGCCAACATAGTATCACCAGTCATGCTTGCACCCAAGCATAAAGTTACAATTAAAGATGAAGCTAAATTTAGAGTTGCAGTTGAAAGAGATTCAGTTAAACTCACTTATCTAGTACAAAACAATAGTGTGCATGGTCAACATGAAGTAGGTGAGCTTGTTTATGTTTTTCAAAAAGCATTGCAGTTGTTCATTGAGTTTCTACTTGTGTAACACCTTTTTTGGGCTGCTCATGAACATGAAAAACATTGCAAGTTGTTAAGGAAGGGTTGCTATTTCACTCAACCAATTAATGGATATGTTTGAATACCTCCACTGTTGGTTAGGGTAGGTTAGATTAGGCATATTTTCATTCCTCTAAGTGCCAATGCATAGTTATTTAGTTAGTTTTAGTCATGTTTTGAGTCTTCTTAGGTAGTTGAATAAGTTTTAGGGTGTCAAGTTCTTCCTTGAAGTGTTACAACAATAAATGAGGTTTGATTTTTAGTATGTTTCAAGTTTCTTCATGAATCTTATGCCCAATGGATGATCTAAGGCAGCTGGTCACCATGTTTAGCAAGCAAATTTTTTTGAGAGATCACCAAGAATGTTGCAAAATCCTTTATTTCAAGGCTTTCATTATAAATTTTATCATAAGACATAATTTAGAGCTTGAAATCACTGATAATGAGTTTTAAAAGTATTGGTTAAAGGATATTAAAAAAAAAAATGAGAGAATGACAATGTGAAGGTTTGAAATTTAAAAGGTAAGCAAAATGAGAAAAGTAAAGATATTTGGCTAAGTCTTAGGTGCCAAAGTATGGAAAAAGGAGATTTTTATTTTCCTTCATGAAGACACACATTGCAAAGACTTAGGGTTTTCAATTTAGTTGTTTGATGGAGTCCAAAAAAGCTTTGCTATGGCATAAAACCAGAAGTTGGTTGTGTTAGGTCTAAAAAAGTAGGTTTTGAACCTTAAGAGGGTTCCAATCTCTTAGTGTGTTTTTGGCCAATGAACAAATAAAATGTGATTGATAACCCCCTACTCTTTAGGCTTTGCTAAACCAAGGTGGGTGTACCTAAATGATAAGGAAAATTTGAATGTTTGGATATGATCTCTAATTTGGGCAATCTACACACTATGTAACATGGGTGTGAAGTAGATGCAAAGCTTACTAACTAGTTCCTAATGAAAGTATTTGAATAATCAAGAGTGTGAGTTGAATTTGTATAAAAATGTTCTAAAGTTGACTAGTGCCTAATCTATTGGGTGAATGGAGTTGATGGGTGAATTATGATGATGGAGACAAATTTGTAGGATAGGTGGATCTACTCCTCAGCTTAACTCTAACTGTTGGGCACTTTTAAATGTTTGCACCTTGTACAAATGTCCAGGTTAGTTATCTATTGTACTCTTCTTTATAAATCTCGGTGTTATCCCCCCAGATTACATTGACAACATGAAAGAATTTTTAATTCTTAATTTGAGGGAAACCAATCAGAACAACCACTTTAAAAGGATTTTAATCCTTGGCAGGAACCAATTAAAGTAAATTATTTGAAAGGGTTTTTAATTCACTCCAACCAAAAACCAATCAAGGAAACCACACAACAACAACAAAAGTGTCCTGAAAAATTATATAAAATTTGAATAAATCAACAAAACCACTTTGGAGACAACACAACAGTTGAACACTAACAATAAATTCACCAATTAAGAATAATCTTCTCCATTATCTTTCTTCAAAGGATGTACATTAATAGCAAAAAAAATGCGATATGAAAATGGATGGATGGAATATGCTATACTAATGACCTACTACTAGTAGTGGTGATGATAATGATGATATTCAAAATTAGGCCTTGGTTTCCCCTTTTATATGAGAAGCAACAAGCTACAAGCCTTTTACAAAATGAGGCAACATTTCAAAACTACACCTCTTCACTAACTATTTGTTTGGTCAGCATAATTAAAGAAATATACAAATCTTAAGACATTTAGATTTCATGAATCTATTAATAATCATAGAAGGCTCATGATCATTGATCTAAAAAATCCTTCATCTCCCTGATAGACATTGAAATGCTCTTGTCCCAGTGACCTACTCCTTGGAAGCCATAGACTTCTCCCCCACTGATATATTGTGAAGTCTAATGGCCATTTGTATTCTTGAATCCTCGGTATATTTGTGAGATGAAATTGCCACTGACTATCTAACAATGCCTTCTCATTAGTAAAAAAATTCATATACCCAACATCAAAAGAAACTAATCCATCCATAATCAAATTGAGTCTATGAATATTGATGTCACCATCTTTATGTATGTGAGTAATACATTTATGAACAACCTAACCAAACTCCCTTTTACCCTCTTCAATATTTATAAGTTGGTCATCACCTTTTACTAATTCTGGTATGTACCATTGCTTTAGAGTATGGAAAGAATCTATTCATGTCTTAACCCTTTTTTCCTCTCCCTATATATACTGAAATTCATTTATAATCATCTTGACTATTTTCTCAGCCACTTTCAACACTGCGGGAGCATCAATACTCCTTTGTAGAGCTCTATACAATTTAAACAAAGTGTGTTGTATAGGCTACCACTTTTTAAATAGGCATTCTAACACAAGCATATGTGCTTTCATTTGATCAACAAATTGTTGATGTAACTTGTAACTATTATATACACTCTCCAATTTATCTATAACCAAATTTACTCAATGTTTAAGAATTTTTTGTATAACATCACAAATCTACTTTTTTACTTCCTCCTTGGCTTTATTTTTGGTCGTCTTCATTTCTTCCACTTCCTTCTCGAGAGATTTTATTTGTTTAGTAGAAATATTTTGCACATCATCTACTAGAATACTCAGGGGCCCATATAGCATTATTTCTTTTCTCTATGAAGTTACTACTCCCCTTAACTGCTCTTTTAGTTTTACATTTTCCATGAACAACTTGTCAACTTCATCATTTATAATTTTTTGCTCCTTCTCATACTCTTTTAGTCTATCCTCCAATCCTTTAATAGTTCATGAGTAAACATGGTTGAATGCATAGTCATAGTGGTAGCTTCCAAAGGGTTTGTATCGTGTAATGTTCTTACCATAGCTAACCCTTTCATTCCTTGTATCACATCGAGTAGCTTTGGCTTTTGTGTATTCTTCTACTTGATCCATATAGCTAGGGTCTCAATCTTGGAATTATATCTTGTACCACTCACCCCTTCATCAGAATCAAAATATGCAACTAGCATAGGATCTTCTTGGGCTTATACTTGGTCAAGAAAAAACATTTTCTTCAGTTTCAAACCAGGGAAAATGAGCATGTTACTTTTAAAAATCATCTCCCTTGATCCCATAATAGTGGTTTACAATTTTGGCCAAACCGACACCTAAATTATTATTTTTAACCAATCTTCACATCTCGTGCATCTATAGTAGCCCTGTGAGAAATTTGGAAGATGGTGCAAACTAGAAGTCTCCATCACTTTTATTTGTAGATTCTAAAAATATTTTTTTCAAAATTTTTGGAATCAAATTGCACTTTTTCCATCTCCCATGAAAATAGATTTTTTCATAAAATAACATTTTTAAAAAGTGATGCACCAATCGTATAATGGCTAAATTTTTTCCATGAAGGATAAAATTCTAATTCTCTTCAAATTTAGATTTTGTAACTTCCCATATCTAGGCAAGCCCACTTCTGATATAGTTTTATTGAATATTTTTCATTAATCAAGTTTCAAAGTCAAATGAATTTCATAATTCGTAATACGCGACCGATAACGGTAATTTTTTGAATATGTCGTACTCTTTATTTTATTTTTTTATTGGATCAACTAATTTCAATATCTGGTGCACTCATAGTTTTCATTTATTTTTTATAATCTTCTATTTTTCCACATGTGTAGAACAGAGAGTTTGACTTTCGGTGAAAAACCTATGTTTAATAAAACTAAAAATAAAATACATAATAAACCCAAAACATATTAAAATTATATTCGTTGGATAGCTTGTTCTCGAGGAATACCATAATCATTTGAAATAAATTTTAAAATGAATTCATTCATCCCCCAAAATCTAAATCAAAAGTGATTTCTTTATCAAAGATTTTGATAGGTGTGTGCGAGACGATTTATAGGTATGGTTTAAAACTAGCTGGTGGTCGATCCAAGGGGTTTGATCTAAGGTGATTTGATCAAACCCCTCTTCAATTGAATCCTAAATGGAACTTTACGAATCATTATATTTTCTAAAATATGTGGATTTCGCTTTAAAATTGCTCCTCCCTCGTGAATTCAAACCACTATTATGACAAGATTTTGTTCCTTCCGCTAATGTCAATATCATCAATTCTCAATTCCCTGAAGGTTTGTGCCACCACCTAATCATTTTGGGATTCCTCAATTTCCATTTTATTTATCTCCATTCTTTCCTCAAATTCTTTCACCTTTATTTTTTTTTCCAAAAGTCCCTAAATTCTAGAGTTTTAATAAACTCATCATCTTCTATGAACCGCCTAGCTGCAACCTCCCTTTCATCTTCATGCATTTCTATATTTTCCTTTTCTTTATCATCCATCCTTTCTTCAGACATATGAGCACTAGTCTCATGGACCGGTTGATCAACCTCAACATCAACCTTTAATGATTGCAACACATTTGCAACTTCTTCAGTGTCTCCAACCCCTTCACTTTCTTCATAAGGGACCAATGGCTTAGTGCTTTCTATCTTTTGTCTTTTAGGAGGAAATTGCTCCATGGGAGACTCTAAGATTCTGTTTGGGGTGTGCTTTGCTATTATCTTACCATTGTGTACTTGAAGATATGCCTCCATTTTACCATATAAGTCTTCAAATTTGTCAATTATCAAATTTATTCTTCTGATAGGGTCGTTATCTTCAACAAAATAGCCTAGGAAATCTTTGTATTTTTGCTTCCTCTCTTCTTCAAGTTACCTCATATTTTCCCATTTTTTCTTTCTATGGAATACTTCTTGAAAAGTAAGGCAATTCCTTATCACATCTTCTTCATAGTCTACTTGGTGTGAAATTATTGACTTGGTGAGTAGGTTACGCTTTATGTGATTCATATGATTTTCAGGATAAAAAACTCTCCCTTTTCCAAAATCCAATTAATATCTTGTCTTTAAATAATATTGCAACTTTTCCAACGTGCTTGAACCTATAGACCAGTCTTCACACTTGGTTAGGTTTTGCAAAAATGTGCCCTTCTTTTGTTTGTGCATCACATCATTTTCCATCCAAATCATCTGCCACATAAACTCTAGAAATGCTAGTCTAAGAGGCACAAACTTTGGTAGTATGTGTGGAGCAATAGGGCACCCATAGACTCATTATTGTGACTTCAGGGAGAAAGAACTAATCACCAAAATTGTGTGTATGACCCCACTCCTATTTTAGGGCTAGAGGTCTCAATAGTTGTAGTATTTTAGTGGGAAGTCTTGGTATTGAGTAACCAAGAACTCATAGGATTTTGTGCACAAAATCTTCATAGAATATCACAAATCTTGTGTTTTTACATCGAATGTCCTAGATATAGCACCACTTTTGAACAGGTGTGGGATTCCCTTGCTCATCAATTCTAGCCAAGTCCATTCGTTTGGTCCATTTTTATTGATTCTAGTATAATATCAAATGACACAAAAGAGAATAGTATTTATAGGTAATGGGTGCTTTGTCTTCTATGACCTATGAAAATTTGTCATCCAATACCCTTACAAGATATGAAGCAAAGTCATATTCTATATTAGTTTCAGGATTCTAGATTCTCATGGCCATCATCATTAGGCTTATTGGCATTTTATCTTGAGAATCCATCCCAGTATTTTTCATAGAGAAAGATATGTATTTGCAAAATAGTATTGAAAGTATTCCACAGTGATTGGCTTAGTAATGGAGCGAGAAATGGGAATCATTTTGTTTCCAATACCTCTTTTCATGTATAGGGGAAGTTTGTCACTCCTGTAAGTTCTTCTCAACTTGGTGTATTCTTCCTCACTTTTTTGTAAGTTTATCTTAGTGAAGGCATGTTTATTCAAGTCAAAACACTCAATGATAGCTGCCTTGGTTACCTCTACTAACACTAAACCATTTAGAAACCTCACAATTTTAGTAGTAGGGTAGTAATGTTTAGTTAATATTATGATAAAATCCACATCAACAAATACATTTGGGACAATCAGTTTGGCCAAGTCTAGCACCCAGGGGTTTGACACTGGAACTTTCTCATTTATTTTAATGTAAAAATACCAAAATAAGTCCCACCCAGATTTAGGAATGAGGGCATCCCTACAGCCTTGTGTGATATCTATGAGGAATTTCTTATTACCTTCTTTGGTGGACCCTGGGAGTAAATCTAGGATGGACTGGTGGAGAGGCCTCTTTTTTATCTTTGGTTCTTCATCCTTAATTTCAATTTTACTTTTCTTTTCTTCTAGTTGTTTCTTTTTAAGTGGCATGATTCTACTCTTTTCGCTAAGACTTCAAAATGACAAAGCTTTGAAAAGAATTTGCACCAATCAATCTTCTTTAAATATTTATTTGTGCACTTACCTGGGTGTGATGCTTGTAGAGATCCTCCTCTGGTATCCTCAGCTCCCCACGTGCCAATGTATTACAAATGAGTGCATTAGTCAGGAAATGCTCTTGTTTTTTAATTGCACTTACATTTAGTCACATTGGCATTAATATCATCCCATTGTTTAATATTTTTCGTAATAAGCTTATACCTTGGATTTGATTATGCACCACTAGATTCGTGTGTCAAGGTGACTGATGTGATCTCCTATATTTATTATCGTAATATGTAATGAGGCCACAATAGGTCTCACCATACTACCGTTGCTACTTGTCACGATTACTGTGGTATGGTGGTGTCAAGTTTTATGCATTTTTACCTTTGTTGTTTTCTATCTTTATGATCATGAGACATCAGTGTACATACTGCCATGTCGTAGCTATATTATCCACCTTGTGCAGTATTATGGTGTCTACTTTTCTTGTTTTAATAGTTATTGCACTATCGCTTTGCTTGAAACTTCTTATTTCGGGGTGGCGGTGTGTACCACTTAACCGCACATGACAATTGACCCCTTGGCAGTATGGTGGTTTATGCTTTATTTCATGAGTTAGGAACTGCCAACCCACCTAGACTTCATTTTGTTGCTACAGTAATGAGGTAAAGGCATAGATTTTTTTATTAGAGATTTTTTAAAAGGATGAATGGATATATACAAAAGGAATATCAATTATTTTATGGATCTTGTCACACAAATTGTTGCATTTCATGTCAAAAAAAATGTAGAACCCAAAGGTAGTAAATATTTTGATGTAGGTGAAGTGTGGATGGGGAAATGGAGACCAGTGGCTACTAAGAGGAATTTTTTTAGCTCTGACAGGTTGCACCAGTAATCATCCACGTTGCATGGATTCATGAGGATATAAGGGCACACTGAGAGTTTGTTGCTAGGTATTCATGTCTTCACTTAAAACGTGTGCTCATTCTGGGTTGTATTATGGATCTTTGTGACTAGATATTTTCTAAAAGAAACTTGTTTTGTTGCTTTTCTTCTTCCTTCACGTGGCCACTACATTATGTATGAGAAACTCTTCATATTTTAATATCATTCCATAGCTAGCATGGTGTCTTTGTACTTGACTCTCACTAGTTATAAGGTTGTTGTGACACAGTTTTGTGTTATGATGTTGATCTATTTCTTGATGTTGAATGTAATCTTTCTGCATCTATCATGGCATTTTTGAGATAATAGTTGCTAGGATAAATTTTGCATGACTGGAACGAAGGAAAGATACCCTATTACACATAAAAGTTTCCATATACACTATGAAATAGTAAGCACACAATGATAAGCAAACAAGGCATGTGATAGAGAAAATGTTAGTATAGATTGTTGAAATTTGATGATTGTTTCTATTTAAGTCTTAAATACTTCTTTTTGATAGGGTTCTAGTTTTGAACATATCTCTAGGTTTATAGTGGTTACCATGGGGTTCACTATGGGAGTATTGTTATGATTTTGTAGTGAGATAGTTGTTATAGATGGACTATTTTTGTGCAAGGAACAATTTCTACAAGAGAAGAGGGTCAGAACCAATATAGAGCAGTCATAGATTGTGAAAATGATTGATTCTTATGGCACATTCTCTTGAAATTTTCAAGGAAGAACTTGAAGGAAAGTCATGCAAATGTAAAATAATAGTAATAGTCAAGAAACATGCTTTCAAAAGAGAAATTCTTGCTAAAAAACCTAGGGACATAAAGAAAAATGTCTTATGATACTGGAAGTACTGAAATACTTAAGTACAAAAGGAAAAATGCAAAGACATCTAAGAATTTTGAACTCTAGTTGACAGAGATAATGTGGAATGAGTCTCAATGAGGAAAATTATCAATGTGAGAATAAAAGAGCTCTAATTACAATAGATGGAGATGTTATTCTTGCATTTGAGTGAGAAATAACAATATGCAAACACAAAAGGTAGAATGTGTGCATTTGACAGCCATCATGCAAAGATAAATTTAAAAGTCATCTTTCCATTGGTAAAGATAGTAATATGCATCTTCAATACATCTCAATGAATAGTGAGCTTGGAAATAGGGTCATTCCAATCATTGCAACGAAGGACACACTGCTACTGCAAAAGGACCAGTTCCCTACAGGTTGTGGCAACTACCATGAAGCAACAAATGAAGTATTATGAGGTAAATGAAAGGGACTGTGATACTAGATCAGCATAAGGCCAATATCAATTTCCTTTACATGAGAAATCCTTCCAAGACCCTGAGTTGAATATGAGTAAAACTATCCACAAAGGTGAGACTGTTCAACATAATTATGCCAAGGGAGGTAGATGGTTTGGTATATGTCAAATTGTCAAGCAAACTTGAATAGGACAATAGTGGAGTAAATCCATAGGATTAGACTCAAAGGATAACACAGTTGTAGCACATGATTCCTTTAGCAACATTCTTCCCCCTCATCTGGTCATTATTTGGTATGGTTTCTTGGAGGCTTCATCTTTCATACTTGAATATGGTCATTTGTGAAGAAGTTTGTAAACGTGGCAGATCATATATATAAACTAAGCAATTCATAGGGGTTGGGGTGAAAGCAAAAAAAATATCATGATCAAAGGGACTCATCTCAAGTGTTATGAAGTCTTTTCATAGAGGAGTACATGGAGCAGTGTTTTCAGATGTTGCATTGTATATGACAATCTATGGTTATGTAATGGTCTAACAACAATACAAGACTTCATAAGTGACTATTATTTTCATCATGTTCAAACACTGCTAAGGATATAGTCATACTATTTTTCCATATAAATGGCATGATGACAAGGCAACACTTTGAATTTGTTACAGGTATGACAATCATGGCATCCTTAAGGTAAGATTTTGTGATATTGATAGTGGAATAACCTATGCAAAAAGGTTTTTAATAAGCAAGTAAGAGCTTGAGGAAGAGATAGAGATAGCTACAGGTAATTATATGCTATGAACAATGATGTCATTAGGGTCATAAAATGGTGAATTCATTTTCTCATAAAGTGAGTTATGAATCCTATCTACTGTCAATCCTTTGCCAAACAATGAAGGCTTGGTCTAAACTCTATCAAGGATTATTGAATGTTCTAAATACTTGCAAAGCATTTGTGATCTTTTTTAAGAGGTCAACACCCTGAAAGTGGAAATGTATGGAAGTCATCATGAGTATCCATGATAATCAATAGATAAAAGGATACACCTTAGTGTGAGCAACTACATTGATGAAAAATGCTATTTCATCAATATCAATGGTTAGAAAAGGTGATGCCACTGAGTTGTTTGGGAGAATAAACATGACCTAAGACCTTATAAGGAAATCAATATTACAAATCTTTTCAAAGGTACTGATACAACAGAGATAGTCAGGCAGAATAAGGTCTATACAAGATTCTAAATTTATTTTGCAGTATAGTGTTTTTATAATAGACATGGAATTAGCATGTACATCTCTAGAGAATATAGGGAGTAGTGGGAAGAGAAAGGATTGTCATAATAGAGAAATAGGGTAGGGTCAATCATTTCTAAGAGATCAATTGAAGACAATCATGGTCAAATAATGGGGAACAAAATTAGTGTTATGAGACAACTTGCAGTGATTAAGCTCACTGAAATCCTAAGAGAACTAGACTGCGATTTCTTGTGTGTGTAGTGATCTTTAAACCAAAAACAAGGATGTGATAGATGTAGTGACTGTAGAAAAGAAGCTTAGTATGGATTTTAATCTTCAAATTACAATGTTACAAAACCAATCATAGATGAGATATTGATGAGGAATAGGTGTCAAATCTGGCCCTTAGAGTTATCCTACACCCTCATGGAATAGTGATTACTTCAAAGATATTTAAGATAACATCCTTTTTAGTTTTCTAATGACACTTTTAAAATATTAAAAAGTAGCTAAACAAGATTTATGATCAGTTATGAGTAGTTCCAAGCATCTAGGGAAAGTTGGTGAGGTGTGCAGCAGCTGGAGAAGATATAGGAGGGCATTTATGACTCATTTGAACCTTTTTTAGAGCATATAGGAGTGTTTTAGGTGTTTTTATGATAGAAGAGGTCAAGGAAGGACCTTTTCAGCACTCCAACACCTTTTTGGAGCTTGTTAAGGGGTTGCAAAGTAGGGGTTATTATTTTGGATGACCAAAGGAGATTGACTCAACAAAATGAAGTGAAGACTTCCTCAACACATGTGTAGTGCCCCTCCATGACTCACCCTATCTCTATGCCAATTTGGTTGGTTAGTATTGTCAGTATTATTTGGTATTTGGTTTATTTGATTTAAAATTGTTTGATTGTTGCTTGTGGATTACTTATTGCATTAAAATAAAGTTATTAGAGTTAGAAGTATTTTGATAATTAAAATAGATGTTTTTATATGATTGTGGTTTCGATAAAATAAAATATTATTAATGTCTTTATCAAGTTTAAATAAATTAAAATTATGATTAATGCAAACATGCACAGCACATTAATTGCTGGCAGAGGGCGACCGTGTCTGTTTCCACCTCCAGGCGCTGCCTACTCAGTTGTGGTGGGTTTTTGAAGCTTCTGGCTGGGGCTGTGGTGGTAGTTTTCTGGAGGCCTTCTTGCTACCGTTTGGGTGGCTTGTGGGTGGAAGGGTTTTGATCCTTCCCTTAGGGTCTTTTCTTTTTTCCATTTCTTACAAAAGTGTCCTGGGGGTTTGCATGCCTGCTGGGGATCTTGTTTTTTGCTATGCCGGGTGGGGAAACATCTGGGGTTAGCCCCAAATTGGATTTCCGTTCAGCATTTGGTTCGAAGCCTTCGGCACATGGAGTGAATGTTTTTGATAATACGCTATTTTCTTCAGAGATGGAGATGAATGATCTAGGATCGGTTAATGGTTCCCGAATTACGAAGATTAATGGGTGTTTGGAAAGATGCAAAGAGCGACCGAAGCTGATTATCCCGATGGAAATGCTTGCAGATGATATTGAATACTATTCAAGGCACTCTTTTTATTGCAAGTTCATGGGTTTGAGAGTCTCGCTGCATTTTTTGGAATCCTTGGCTCAACGGACTTGGATGCCGGAGGGGGAGATGGAGATTAGGCTCCTTGCGAACAACTTTTTTATGGTCTCTTTTGATTGCATGGCAGATCGGAATAAGGTCTTCGAGGGTGGCCCCTATTTTTATAACTAGGTGGGTTTGTTTATCAAGCCATGGCATGCTGGCTTCAACCCGATTGAGGCAATACCGAGTCGGATTCCAGTTTGGGTTCGGTTGCCGTGGTTTCCATTTGAGTGTTGGCGGGATGACATGTTGCATTTGGTGGCTTCAATGCTCGGTAAACCTATTGGGTCTTCACAACAGACGCAGTACAAAAAGGTAATGAATTTTGCCCCCATATCCGTGAAATTCTTGATTTGCCAAGCTACCGCTCGATTTTGCTTGGGGAGGCCGGATCCTATACTTGGGTGCAACAGCTAGATTATGAAACCCTTCCTTTTTGATGTCACCTTTGTCATGAATATGGTCACTTGTAGTGTAGGTTCCGGTGGGCTGGGTTTCCATGGTTCTAACCTTCTCAAATTCTCTAAACCACCAGACGATAACGCGGCCTATTCCTCAAAGTATTTAAAATGATATGTCCCCTCATTAAGGCTCACAATAGTAACGGGGCCGTGGCTTAACTTTATGGAGAGGCGCGGTGGATGATGAAAATTTTAATAGGTTTGAGGCCGGATGATCTCACCTAGAGGAAGTGAATCCGCCGTCAACTTGATCGTGGAACCCTAAAATAGATGATGGGCTCATCGAGGCCATGCAGGTTGTGCAGGAGATTGGGGTTGGGCAGATGGATACGGATCAACAATTGATTGTCCAGACTGAACAAGAATCTTCTTTTGGAGCATTGAAGAGTGGTGGAGGTGGTTCCCCATTGCCCTGAAAGGAGGCAAGGATGTGGGGAAGAGCTCTTTTGCCTCCTCTCGTTTGGGTATTCAGCAAAATGAACTGAAGCAAGGGGTTGGTGACAAGACTTCCAAGCTGGGAAGGAAAAAGGGTATGGAGAAGATTAAATTAACTGGCGAAACTTTGGTGGAGTCAGGATCAGTCAAGACTCTAGATTCACATTTTTCATGCCCCTAGAAATGATTGTTCTCTCATGGAATGTAAGGGGCTTGAACAGTGGCCCTCGACAAAAAGTTGTTCGTGATTTGGTTAGGAATCATTCTCTGGATGTTCTTTTTCTTCAGGAGACTAAATTATTTGTAGATAATATGTTGGCCATGGCTCCTAAGTTGTGGAAATATGGTGAATGCCAGTGTGTGGGGGCTCTTGGTGCTTCCGGAGGGGTGGCTTGATTTTGGAACCCTCAGAAGATTTTCCCTCCCTGGTGGATGTCCTCTAGATCCTCTATATCCCTAGTCGCCTCTTGGTATGAGACTGGTGAGTGTATTCTCCTCTCTAATGTGTATGCTCCTGTTGAGTTTCTGGGTAAACAACTTCTATGGTCCCATCTTCGTTTTGTTCGTAGCTTAGCTCCTTACCATCTGTGGGTTATGGCTGGCGATTTTAATGCTATTGTGGAGTTGTCTGAGAAAAGAGATGGAATTCCTAGGTTGGATCCTTTTGCTCTGTTATTCAGAGATAGCATTTCTAAATTAAATCTTATTGATTTTCTGCCAAGTAATGGTCACTTCACTTGGAATAATAGGAGAATTGGTGAGAGTTGTGTTGCTGAGAGGCTAGATCGTTTCTTGGTTTCCTGTTATTGGGGTGGAAACTTATGGTCCACTCGATCTGAAATTCTTGATTGGAGAGGTTCTGATCATTGGCCTATTAAGCTTAGTATTATCTCTGCTCGGGGGCCTCGTTCTCCCTCATTCAAGTTCTAGCTTATGTGGTTACGGGATCCTACTCTTCATGAACATGTGGCTGAGTGGTGGTGGATTGGTAGACCAACTTTTGGTACAGCAATGTACACATTCTCCAAGCTTCTTCAGTTTGTCAAATATCAGCTTAAAAGGTGGAATCAGAGATGTTTTGGTAATATCTTTCATGCTAAGGTTGCTGCCCAGGAGGAGTTGAATAATATTACGCGGTTGATTCGTGAGAATGGGGCCTCTGAGGATCTTCTAAGGGAGGAGGCTAAGACTTTGAAAGTGGTTGAGGAATTTGAATTGCGGGAAGAAATCTATTGGAAGCAAAAGGCCCGGGTTGAATGGTTATAGGAAGGTGATAAAAACACCGCCTTCTTCTTCAATTCTGTGAAGGATAGGAGGCATGGTAATTCCATTCCTTTTCTGGTGAATGATAGGGGTGAACGTCTTGCCTCGTTTCAAGAAATCTCTGCTGAGGCATCTCAGTATTTTGCTACTTTATTTAGGGAGGATTCACAAGGGGGCTCTGTTGAGGAAGCACAGGTTCTTTCTTGTATTCCTCAGTTGGTCTCTAGGGAGGCGAATGAGTATTTGATGAAAGATATCTCTCTTGATGAGCTGGAGGGAATTGTGTTTCAGATGAAGAAGGGTAAAGCTCCTGGTCCCGATGGTTTCCCGATTGAATTTTTTCAGGAATTCTGGGATATCATAAAGTTGGATCTTCTGGCTGTTGTCCTTGAGTCCCAAAGGAATAAACAGATGCTTCGTGCTCTGGACTCCACCTTCCTTGCTCTCATACCCAAGTGTGAAGGGGCTGATAGGTTATCTCAGTTCCGGCCTATCTCTCTTTGCAATGTGGCTTATAAAATCATTTCAAAGTTATTAGCTGAGAGATTGAAGAAGTGGCTTAAAGTGCTGATTTCAGAGGAACAAAGTGGATTTGTGGTAGGTCAACAGATTCTTGACAGGGTTGTCATTACTACGAAGACCATCCACTCCATGGACAACTCCCACGAGAAGGCTATGTTCATTAAGCTGGATATGGCTAAGGCTTATGACAGGGTTAGATGGTCTTTTTTGTAGAAGATCCTTGTTTCTTTTGGTTTTGGTGAGGAGTGGATCCAATGGGTCATGAGTTGTGTCACGTCTATTTCCTTCTTAGTTTTGATAAATGGAGATCATTCTGAACTTTTTGGTGCCTCAAGGGGTTTGCGCCAAGGGGATCCTCTTTCTCTGTATCTTTTTTTGCTTCTTGTGGAAGGCCTTGGACATTTGTTGAAAAGAAGGGTGGAGCTTGGCATCATTCAGGGTTGGTGATGGGGTGGAGACTTTCCTCCGCAATCTCATTTGTAGTTTGTTGATGATACTGCCCTGATGGGGATGGCTACTGTTAGGGAAGCTACTAACTTGAGGCAGGTGTTGGACATATATCTTGTTGCTTCAGGACAATTGATTAATGAGGAGAAGTCTTCCATATTCTTCTTCAACACGCCGAGCCCAATACAGAGAAGAATTGCTAATATCTTAAGGTTTCAGATAGGGGTTCTCCCTTTGACTTATCTGGGTTTCCCAATTTCTGTTCGCCATCTTCCCAAGGGTTCTTGGCAGAATATTATTGATAAGCTCCGTGCAAAAGTTAATAATTGGACCCATAGATGGTTGTCTTTTGCGGGGCGGGTTCAGCTTCTCAAGTCGGTGGTGCAGGCTCTCCCTACCTACAGATGTATGCTTCAGGTGGCTCTGATGGGTTTTCTGAGGGAGTTGGATTCTCTTGAAAGGCAGTTCTTATGGGCGGGAAGTTTGGCTTCTTCCAAGTGGAGCCTGGTTAGGTGGGATGTTGTGTGCAACCCAAAGCAATTTGGTGGTCTTGGTCTTCGACAGTCTGCGTTATCTGGAGTGGCTGTGGCTGCTAAGCTATTTTGGAGATGGTGTGTGGAACAGGATCAACCGTGGGCCAGGATATTATCTCATAAGTATTTCCTGGGGATTCCACGGCAGGATCTTCCTCGTTACCCTCTTGAGGGGAAAGGTTCAGTGATTTGGAATACTCTTCAAAAGGGTGCAAAGCTTATTAAGGAAGGTTTATTTTGGATCTGTAGACGAGGAACTGAAGCTCTCTTCTGGTCAGATTCTTGGGATGGATTCCCTCCACTTACTTCTTAGTTCCCCAACCTACTTCCTTTGTGCCAAAGCTTTCTCGAGGCTAGCTGGGCTAGGGTGAGTGACTTCAAGTCTGTTGCTTCTTTTGGTCAGTTGGAGGTAGCTCATTGGAAGGATCCCATAGAGTGGCCAGATTTGGGACTTGCGGAAGAAAGTGTTGAGCTTCACAAGATTCTTCATAGTAGGAGTTGTAGTTCTCTTCTGGAAGAAGATATTCTTGCTTGGACCCATAATCCTAAGGGGGTTTACTCTGTTGCTTCTGGTTATCAGGTGTTATTGGCTCAGAAGCTAACTGGGGCAGAGGTTCATTGGTGGAAAAGGGTGTGGAATAAACTCTCGTGGCCTAAATGCAACTGCTTTGTTTGGACTTTGGCTTGGAATAGGTGCTTGACCTAGGATAACATTCGTAAACGGGGATTTCAAGGACCTTCAATTTGTGTTTTGTGTGGGGGAGCGGAAGAGGATTCTTCGCATTTGTTCTTCTGGTGCCCCTTTGTTGTGCAACTTTGGCATTGGTGTTGGGAGGTGTGGAAGCTTCCTTGTATTCATGTGTGCTCTTTGGTTGAATTCTGGGATAGTATGGGAAGACCTCCTTCTATGGCTTCCTTTTTGCAGGAAGTTTGGTTCGTGGGCCCTACCTTTCTATTTTGGCAGATTTGGCTGGAGCGGAACCGCTGAATTTTTCGTGATCAGAAGTTGGTGGGTCGGCAAGTTTGGATGCGTATGCTAAGAATGGTGCAGGAGTCAGTTTTAGCTAAATGTGATGTGGTTTTTCCCTTGGAGAGAGGTGATGCTGAGTTGGTGGCCAGACTGGGTCTTCAAGAAATTCATTCATCTTTTGTCAGTTCTAGGAACTGTAGGCATGGGAAAAAGAGGGTTCAACGGGTTGGAAGGTGGTTACCTCCTCCCAATGGATTTTTAAAGATCAATACTAATGGTTCTTCTAGGGGAAATCCTGGGCCTGCTAGAATTGGTGGGGTTGGCAAGGACTCAGCTGGGTCGGTGATTTTTTTGTTCTCTATACATGAGGGGGTGAAGACTGTTAACTTCATGGAGGGTCTGACAATTCTTCATGCTATTGAGAGGGCCCTTGCTTTGGGATGGAGAAAGGTTATATGTGAAGTTGATTCACAGATTTTGATTAATTTCTTGAATGAGCGAAAGATATCTAATATAAATTGGCAGTTGGCTTCGGTGGTTCAGTGGATTCTTCAGGTTAGTTCTTGGATGGAGGAGGCATCCTTTGTTCACATCCCGAGGGAGTGGAATCGTGTTGTTGACTGCTTCGCCAAATGGGCCTCTGAGCATGATAGTGGTTGGAAGGTTGAGGATTGGGATTAGGTTAACCCTAAGCTGCATCTGGATTTAGACCGGTTCTTGGAGGAGGATAGGAGGATACATGGGGATAGTTGATGTTGTTTTATGTTGTGGGGTTTTCGCCTTGTTTTCTGGGGCTGGGTCCCTTGGTTATTATTGTAATGCTCTTTTCTAATTTCTAATAAAGTTTTTACCCCTTTGTTTAAAAAAAAAAAAAAGTATGGTGCAAATAGTATTAAGAGGTAAAGTTAAAATTAATAAATAAAATATTATTGTTGCCTTAATTTGGTTTAGGTAAGTTAAAATTAATAAATTAAATATTTTAAAAGTGGATTTATTGTGTGCAATTAAATAAAGATATTTTATTAAGAAACATTATGAGGAGTGGAGTAAAATAGTAGTGGGAAAATAAAATAAAATTAATTAATTAATGAAATTAAAGAAATGTTGCATGTAAGCAACAAATTGTAGAGTGGAGAATAAATTAGTTAAATTGCTAAAAGAAAGGGGGCTTTTGGGGGAATTTTCTGAAAAAAATAATTCTTGTTTCTTCTTTCTGTGAATGCTTTCTTGTTCTGAGAGGTCTTCTAGTTTCTTATTTTTCTTGGAGATTTAGAATTGGGTTCTGCAGAGATTGTTGGGATTTTGAAGTGTGTGTTGGAGCTGCAAGTCAGGATTAAGGAGCTTGGCATCATTCCTCAACTCAACCAATTGATTTAAACCAGGTTTCATTCCTTGTGAATTCTTTCTCCATTTCTAAAACAACAACTTGAATGCTTTTACTGTCTTGAAATAAAACATTTCTTAGTTTATTTAGTTTCCAAATTGAAAACAAGTAGTAACGACATCTTCTGTAAATTTATCAAATAAATCACTTGTGCTTGCTCTATATTCAATGCATTCGATCTTTTAATTACCTCCACCTACTAAATGCAATTGTTTGAAGATCTTTTACCTCTTTCAATGATACATTTTGTACGAACCTATAGTTTTGTTACCCACAGAAAAATATTTTGTTGGGAAATTTCATAAACCATCTCAATATTTAGTTTGTGCACCTATGTCATGTTCGTATCGTTTCCTTCTATTTTGGTGGCCTTCTAAGGCATTCTTGTTCTTCTATAGATGCCTTTGTTGTCTATATTCTTTTTATCTGAGGCTTTATCGATACTCTCGAATGCGTATTCCTTTATGCAGCTTATAGAATATGTTTTCCTTTTTTATTTTATTGTAGTATAGACTGGGTGAATATATCATAATTGGTACCCATATTATGGTTTGTCGGTAAAGACATTATGACATTGAAATTCATTCGATGGAGTTGTATTTGCGATTGGACAGTTGATGCCCTATTTTGTAAGGTAAATATTGTATGAATTTGTTGTGTATGTATTTTGATGAATCCAATGACATTTGTTATTTGCTGCATGTATTTGCTTGAAGGTCCAATGAATTCATTTTTTTTTGTTATTTGAGGTTGGTGTTTTGCTATTTTATGAGATATTTTTCCCTGCATTCCATTCAAACCCTGCAGCCGCGCAAAAATCTCCTTTGTCACAATTAAATCATGCAAGTTTATATCGAGATGTGATTACACGAGAGGACTCGAATACTTTTCTCCCTGTATGATATTTGTTTGAGTATGTTAAAAACATTTGGTAAACTGTGATGTTGTCCTTTATTGCAAGCTTCATCATTCCTTGTTCTTATTGTTTTCACTCTCACTTTAAGCTCTTATCTTTAGGAATATCGGCTATTATTTATGCTATGGCTTTATTTGTAGTGTTCAGTGTATGATTTATAACATTACAAGAGAGAATTGAAGCCTTGCATGGCCCAATCTCTGCGTTGGCTAAGTTGTATGAATGATTTAAGTGAAAACAAGCCACAGTATAAGCCTCTCTCAAGCATTTGTTAACTATATTGTATTAACCAAAGCTAGATAAATCTTTCGCCACCGCCATTGAATTGTAAGACAACTACAGAGAGGCCATGTTTTAGGCAAAAATCTCACCATACATTAATCCATACTTCTGCTTATAGATTTTGATAGTTATAGGATGAACATACCTTGTAGTTGATATTGGATAGTTAGTATTCACTTTGTCTATGTCACCAGAATGTAACTAATTGGCATTTGATGGATGTTTGGTTCAGCTTATATATTTATATATATTATAAGTCTATAATTTACTTTTTGTATTTAAAAACATAATGTTGTTTTGATAATATAAAGGCATATGTATATAGAAATATAAATATGTATATATATATATATATCTATTTATATATGCTGAAATATATATATATATATATATATGTATTTCTGTGTATGTGGTACGTAGGTATTTATATGCATGAAGGTATACATATTGAGAGATCAATAAAATAACATTGTTGCTTTAATTATTAGTTGATCATGTCATAAAATTAATGAAACAAAAGAGAATTGAGATATGGAATGATTGGGGTAATTGTATAAATGGAAATAGGTTATCTTTCGATTAAGATGAATATTTAGCAAACATGAAATGCATGCACTGTAAACCCATTTTGGATCCTATGTTTCTATTATTGGTTCAAGTTGCTTGTATGAAGTAAAGTAAACGGTTGTTGATTTGGGGATTATTGTGGGATATTGTACAATTTTTTTAGTCATTGTGTGGGAAGATATTAGATTTCTTCCAGAGGTTAAGGGGAATTTTTCTACTTGATGGATTCTATGATTATTCTTTTTGAGATGGTTGTTTATGTATTGAATGAGTTCACGAGGGTCATTAGCCTTGCACAGTATATTCATCACTTTGATTGGGATTTGTGTGTAGGATGGTTTAAGCCTCACCCTTTTGTGCATGTTCTTGAGGTTTTGTGATTTGTGTAGGTTGGTTTTTCCCTATTGATTTTATTGGGTCTCCTAGCTGCTAGTAGGGGGAGTGGATTTCAATGGGGGCAAGCACACAAAGTGGCACCAAGGTAACCCATGTGGGAGTTTCTTAACTTAGTGATAACTTAAAATAAATTAGGGGGTTGGGTAGTATACACATTAATCAAGATAATGCCTCACTCAAAGCTCAAGTGCTCTTTTAGGCTTGGGATGAGTGGGAAGGCCTGGAATGGCAAAGATCAATTGCCTTGTACTCTTGAAAGGTATGTCGATCCCGCATGAGTTTGTATGGGGGCTAATGATTTGGTAGAGGTTTCCAAGGTAACTAAGGATGGGGTCCGATAGCCTAGGAAGATATGCCAGGGTAACCCATAGCAAGCTATGTGATGACACTCCTCCTTACTGCAACCTAGTATTCCCTTGCCTCATGTCTCCCTTTGATTTTTGTGTGCCTCTGGAAGCAGTGTCACTGTTATGTAATGTTATGTTGTACCTTTCATTTCAGAGTCTTATATACTCTTGTTATGTCAGTTGGTTGTCACCTTTTTTTTATTGTGGTGGTGGGACTTTAATTCTATCTCCTAGCATGGGGGTGGACCTTTGGGTTCCACATGGTCAGGTGGATTGTGCTTTTTACTCCATTAGGTCCCCTCATTGTTGATTGTGTTCATGGTGACTACTCTTGGTGATGTGGACTTCTACACTTGTTCCAACTCGAGTGGACTATCTCTCATGTACTTGTATTGAACTGCAATCAGAATATCAAATTTTTGATGTGCTCTCCTCATATGTATTCAAGTAAACCTAATTTTACTATTTGTAATTTTTTAATTAATTTTTGAACTCTCTCTCTTGTAACGAATAATGTAAATGTTGTGTCTTGCATATGTTATGTAATTGTAATGATCATGAATGTTGCAATATTGTTAATATGGTATGGATGATTCATATTGATAAATCATTTAAAAGTGATGGATTAATGCACTTTATATTGTTAGATAAATTATAGTTTAATAAGATGATTCATACTTCTTGTTAGTTTGGTTAATGGGATTCTAGTAGCATAGTCATGGAACCTTAGAGGACATATAAGTGTTTTCATGGCTGAGAGTATTTTTAAGAGTGCACTTATTCCTATGGGCATCAACATGGGCTGAGAGGTACTCAAGATTTGATATCTTGAGGAGTGACTTCTAAGGTCTGGGTATCTTGAGAAGTCACTTCTAAGATATCATATCTTGGGGAGCTTCTTAGTGCAACAAGGATACCTAGGTACGGATCAAGAAGGTGGATCACAGTCTTGTTGTAATTATTGTATCATCTACAATCTTTAGTATGTTGCACTTCAAAAAAAAAAAAATCCATTTTTTATGTGTTGTAGCGTGTTGTCCTCTAGGGTTTCATGGTGCGGTGTTACAACATGTTCCTATTCTTTTGTAGGATATTGAACAACATAAACTTTTGGCATGTATTGTAACTGGTTTTTTAAGTTCTTTCAAGCTGATATAGTAGATGTATCTCACTTTCAAACTTGTATAGCTATGTAAGCACCTCTTTTATCAATAAAATTTAGTTTTTTTCCTTCTTAATGACTATTTCATTGTGTGTGTATGAATGATTGATACTTATTTCTATGATTTTATGTATAAATCCTCAATTTTTTTGTCTTATTTCAACACCTTTAAGCAAAAAGCATGTCTTATATAGGTCATAAGTTATGTTATTGATGTTTACACTTTTTATTTGTGAAAGATATATCTGGTCTTCCTTCTAAAGTTGTAAACATATCAACTTTCTTATGAAATACTCATGTATAAGCATGTTAAACAATTGAAGTGTGAATTTTAGCTGGGTATTTGGGAAATTGTGTGTTAAAATGGTAGAATAGGTTTGAAAACCTTTTTGGTGCATCACCTTAGGAAAAAGTAGGTTTATTTTCATGTTTCCTTCTCTATTTTCCTCAGCAAAGCATTAGCATGGGTCTAATTAGGTGAAGTTCCAAGGGAGCCAACCCTCTTTGGAGGTTCCTTTTCACTGTAGGTGACCCAAAAACCTAGAAAGGATCCCATGTTTCACCAATAAGCTAAGTTCTGCAACTTAGCAAGGGAGCAATATTGAGTGATAACATTACCCTTAGGAAATCCTAGCATGCCAAAATTAATATGAACAAAGAGAATAAATATAGAGGAAATAAAAATAATGCGTTTAAACTTAACATTGATAACATAAATTACCCATATGCACTAATTGAAACTCGATGTAAAGCATTGAAACAAAAATGAACATTTCATACATGATGTTTGTATGTTTCAAGTGTCATGAAAAATGTTTCAAGTGTTCAAATAGAGAAAGCGATGTTTCCAATCCAAAATACAACAGTTCTAGACATACACAAACATGACCAAATTCAAGAGAAAATGTCATCAAGTTTTAGAAGAAGGGTCCCCAATTTTGGAAGAATTGGGGCATTTTGTAGTGGCCACAATAGGAATACTCTATTTTTTTATTTTATTCTTTACCTTATGGGTCCATTCCTTACTATTTTGAATTGACCAAATCTTTTCTTAATCATTTTTTCAAGAATATAAATTTTAAGAATAGTTGAATTATTTTGTTTGACTGTGCACAAGGGTTTAATGATGAATTAATTATTATGTGATTATATTTTAATATTTATTTTTTAATATTAGACATCAACTTCTTGATGATAAGTTAAAAAGTATTTTTGTCTTACATTTTTTCTTGCCAATTAAGGATGTACGCATTTAAAAAATTATTATTCCTTGATATATTTATGTGCTCATGTAAAATATATGGAATTATTTTTTTTTGCTTTCAATAAATAATTCTTCTTATATATCTAATATAATGTGATTGTGATTTGTACCATCATAAGGGAGGAAACAAGAGGTGTTCAAAACAAGTCTTTTATTTTATGTCCTTTTGGGTTTATTCTTATTTTAATTTCAAATGATGAAATTAAGACAATAATGACTATTCAAAATATTCATTTATTTATTTATTATATTTTCAATAGACATTGAGATTGTTCATTAAAATAGATAGACCAATAATAACACCTAAAGGTGCTACTAAACTGTTGAGAGACACCAATCTATAAAGTATGTTTAATAATGTCACAAATATTATCAAAACATTTAAAATACAAGACTATAAGATAAGGCATTTATAATAATGATAAGTAGGTTCAGAATCGAGCAAGAGTTCTCTCAAAATTAAGTTGTGTGAATATTATAATTCATGCATGAATGATTGATCTCATGGCAACCAAATCTACTGAGAAAATCATATAAAATAAACTGCATAAAAAATGTAACTATATATGAAATGCATCATTTTTTTGAAAACATCTAACACTTGTAAAAGCCAATCTATCCTCAAATTTTTTTAGCTTAATAAAGTGCATTTCCCTAGATCCAAAAAAATAGCTAATAAAATTCTTGTGAAATGACAATATTGTCATTCAAGTGAAATCCATCTATATTCACTCATTTAGATGATTAATTCAATCGATACCTAGTTTGAAAAGATCACATCTAATATATGATTATAATTGATTTAAAAAAAATCCAAATCTTTGAAAATGAAAAAATAAATAAACCTAGTTTGAAAAAGATCCCAAGCTTGTGAGGATGGATTCAAGTCTTAATATACAATGAATTTTTAGGTTCTTATTTTACTATTCTCAAAATCAGAAAATTACTGTGTAGTGTAGGAAAATGTATCCCTTTACATTTTCACTTTGTTTGGGCCCTCCTAATTAAAATGGACTTAATAATGCCTTAATTAAGTGTTGTTAAATGTATTTATTTACATTTTCACACTTGATTGGGCCCTCTTAATTAAATTGAGCTTAATTATTCCTTAATAAGCCCTATTATGCATTTACAAGCCTAATTAATTGTAATTTCCTAAGGGGAAACCTGGTAATAGTTAATTCCTAAACATAACACTTCACATTGAATAATGTGTATTCTAGGTTTAGGTGCATGAGACCCATTCACCCACAGGAAAATGGGTCCTCCCTAAGCTTTGAAACCAAATTTTAATTTATGTTTTGGTGGGATTTTAATGTCTCTAAATTCAAATTTTGAATGTTAGCTTGTAATGTTTAATTTTTTAGGAAATTAAGGATAAGTACCTATAAATACAAGGTTATTTCATCATTTCAAATCCTATATTTCAAGTGTATGCATTCCTAAGAAAATTTTATGTGATCAAGAGAATTCAAGAGAAGAATTATTAGTTTTATTGTTGCAATCAAGATCGAATCATCATGTCAAAGTCTTCTTGCATCATGCATATTATTTGAGCTAACATTATGATGTAGGTTTCATGATCAAGTGAAGCATTCAAAGCACTATTTCAAGCAAGATTCAAGTATCAAGATCCACATACATTGAAGCCATTTTATGCAAGTTGCGGACCTCCATTATCAAGGTTCATTAAGGGTTTGTTGAGTAACATATATTTTTTCATTGTTCATTCCCTCTTTCATGTTTCATTATTTCAATTCAAGGTTTAGTTACCAAAATTGGGCTTGACCAAGGAAAACCCCATTCACCAAAAACAAACATATTTCTCTTTTGTGTTTGTGTTTGCAAGTTCAAGTTGAAGAAGTATTGAAGACCTCTTGAAGAGAAAATTTGGAAAAGTTATCAAAGTTGCAAAATTTGTCAACATTGTTGTCATCTCATGAAAACTTAGATCTTAAATTTATTTTTGATTTTTCAACTATGAGACCTAGAAAAATCTAAAGCTACAGATCTGCACCAAAGGCTCTTGAAAGTTATAGAAAAACCCTACACTTGGACTCATTCGCCCTTGGGCGAATGAGTCCTAGATCACCTTGTAAAAAACTCTTTTGGTGACTAGTACACAAGTTATTTCCCTTCTTAGATCTGCAATCTATTTCTTGGTTCTATTAATATTGAGTTTAATATTAATATTTCAAGTGTTAGATTGCATTTTGGAGTTGATTTTCTATTTTTAGTTTTTCTCCCCAAAGTGTTGTTTGACCTTGACCCCCATCCCTAAGTCATAAGGAAATATGAAGATTCCCACTTTGAGTTGATTCACTTAAGGGTTGTTAGTCAATTTATTGCGAGGATCTCATTTCGTAAGGAATAAAGGTGATTAGGTCCATCATACCCTATTTTCCATCATTGCATATTGGTGAATCTAAAACCCTCCATTTCATTCTTAGGTCTAGATTTACATCCTTTTAAATTAGGTTTTTCTTTTTGGATCTTGCATATTTACACTAGTTTTCATTTTCATTTTAGAAGGTTAAAGTGTATTTTGGCATACTTGAAATTCTAAAAAATGATCAAAATATACATATTTTGGCATTCAATTCACATAGCACACACTCATAATATTGCATGTTTAAACACTTAAAACAGAAAATTGAATCAAAATTGCTATTTCAAATATTAGATTGCATTTTGGTGTTGATTTGGTATTTTTATTTTTTCTCCCCAAAGTGTTGTTTGACCTTGACCCCCATCCCTAAGTCATAAGGAAACTTGAAGATTCCCATTTTGAGTTGATTCACCTAAGGGTTGTTAGTAAATTTATTGTGATGATCTCATTTCCTAATGAATGAAGGTGATTAGGTCCATCATAACCTATTTTTCATCATTGCATATTGGTGAATCTAAAACCCTCCATTTCATTTTGGTGAACTCGACATTCTTACACTATAGATCTTCTCAATTTGGAGTCCACTTCATTCTTAGGTATAGATTTGCATCCTTTTAAATTAGGTTTTCATTTTTGGATCTTGCATATTTACACTAGTTTTCATTTGCATTTTAGAAGGTTAAAGTGTATTTTGGCATACTTGAAATTCTAAAAAATCATCAAAATATGCATATTTTGGCATTCAACTCACATAGTGCATTCATAATATTACATGTGTAAACACTTAAATCAAAAAATTGAATCAAAATTGCTATTTCAAATGTTAGATTGCATTTTGGAGTTGATTTTCTATTTTTAGTTTTTCTCCCCAAAGTGTTGTTTGACCTTGACCCTCATCCCTAAGTCATAAGGAAATATGAAGATTCCCAGTTTGAGTTGATTCACCTAAGGGTTGTTATTCAATTTATTGTGAGGATATCATTTTATAATGAATGAAGGTGATTAGGTCCATCATATTTCATTTTCCATCATTGCATATTGGTGAATCTAAAACCCTTTTGATATTCGCAATACACAACCTCACATATCAAACACCACACATACATATGACAATGAATTAACTAATCTCATATATATATCCGCTACCAAGAATTCAGTCGCTATATTCCAGTTTCAATAGAATAAAAAATATCTTCCAACTGTCAGCTCAAATCATGAATAATATTTAATGTGCATCCACCAAAGTCAGCCATAGCATAGTTAGGACCCAAAACAAAATCTCCAACACAAAATTACTTCAAACAATTTTTATTTAGACATCTGCAACACCAAACATTCACTTAGTCGACCTTCATACATTGATGAACATAAAATTGAATGATTGGATCCCCTAACTCGTACACCACTTGATGCGACAACAAAAAACTTGAGAATAATACATTTCATATATCCAAAAACCTTCCCTGAGATCCACAACCAAAACTGTTAAACTAATAATGCAAATCACTTGACAGATTCAACTTCAGTCGGATACCCTATTCTTCAGTTTGTCTTCCAGTATGGTCAGATACTGCAGTGCAGACTGGATCAATGACTTTAGTTGCCATCAATGACAACACTAGAAGCCATATGCCAACAATCTCCCCCTTTGGAATTGATGGCAATAGTTAGTGAAAAATGACTAAGTGTTAGAACCTTCAAAACTTCAAAACTCAACAAAACTCCCCCTAAGTTTGATAAGGCATTTTTCACTGCTTTCTCTCCCCCTTTGATATCAGTGAAAAAAAGATGATAAAATATTTTCTTTCTCCCCTTATGAAGTGTAACCAAAAACTTACTTATTCAAAAAATGATTCAAAAATTTGAAGAAATACAGTCGCTATTTGAAGATTATTTTGTACTTTTCCTTCATCTCCGGAAGAAACTTCTTCCATGCTTCCACTGCAATCCTTGTGATTATGATCATACTATTTTTTTCAAATGTCTGATTGATAATCTTGATTTGGGATTTTGGGATGGTGAAGGCTTCCTCCAATAGTTTTTCCTTCCTCAGTAACTCAATCAATTGTTCCAACCTACATTCAGTTATGTCCTTTTCTTTCCAAAAGGTGTCAATAATCCAATTCCTAGTGTTTTGAACATTCGTATGCTCTTCCTACAATTGCTGAATCCTTTTTCTGATTGCACCATCTTGATCCTAAGACATTAAAAAAATTTCCAATATTGTTCAGTTTTGTTTCAATTTGTTCCAGCTTCTCTTTGTACTTGTTGATTACATAAGGCCATCGAAGACAATAGTTATAAATGGTGTTTTTTGTGCTTATGAATTGCCTTAGCTCATTCATGCTCCTTTTTAGCTTGGTAAGTGATAATTTGTACTATTTCTTCAGGTGTAGGATCACTTCTTCTTCCTCCTTGTTCTGAGACTTAGAGTCCATGGTTTCCTTGACACATTCAATCATCTCTTCTGGAAATTTATTTTGAAAACTCTCCAATTTGATATGATTGTGCACAAGATGAGCACTTAGTACACTTAAGATCATGTCTTGCTCATATGAGGGTCTAATAGACCACATGTTCACAATTTTTTTCATTCCACCTTCCTCATGAATAAGCTGCAATAGCTCTTCCTTGGTTAGATCACCTTCTTCTTCACTTCTTTCTTTTCCTTTTCTTGTTCTACTTCAACTATTTCCAGTTCTTTTCCAAGGGTATCCTCAGATTCCTTATCATATTCCTCTTCTGGTATGCCCACAATCACTTGTTCTTTTCCTTTCCCTTCAACTCTTAGAGTCTTGCATGTTGGTGGAGTATTGATACCAATTTATTTTTCTCTTCTCTTATTTCTCTCCATTTCACTGGAGGAGGAACCAACTTCAAGTCCTCTTACCAGAATGGAAACACCAGTTGATCCAAACTTCCTTAGCAAACCCTTAAAGAAACTTTCATACATTTGATCATTGTTTGCCAAATTGTTAGAGTATATGTAAATCTGCTTAAAAACTAGTTCACTCTCTTCCCATAATACATTGTTATTCAGGGGTAAGCAATTCAGAAAATACACCATAAGGAATATAACCAAAGTACCAAACCTAAAAGGTTAATTTGTCTCCTTTGTCAATTGCACTTTCTCCATTAGTTGATCTTTTAGTAATCCGCAAAGATCAAAATCTTGATCTTCCATTATCATCTTGTGTGAAATGTAAATAGCACTTGCCAAAGTTGTACCTTCTCCATTTCTGAAAAAGATTTTGTAGGATATTCCATGTGCAAAGTACCTTGTCACTGAATCTTTGATTGTGGATATTATTAGTGCCCTTTGATCTCTAGTTACCCCAGTTAGCGTTTTGACTTCTCTATTTCGAATTGACTTCTTTCTTGCCACCCCTTCAACTTTGCATAACCCAGTTACAGTTGCAATCACTTCTTTCAAAATATGGTAGGGTTTATCCAGAGTCAGAATATCATCATTCAATCTATCCAGAATAAACTAAATGACTTTTGTGTTTCTGAAATAGGGTAATTCACTCCAAATATCCAATCTTTTGTGCTTTGCTTCATTCAACCATTTCAATTCATCGTGCGACAACATGTTTCTTTCAGCTCTAATTTTTTCACTGCTATATTCATCTAGTTTTACCATTCCTTTGATTTGTTCCATTTTCCCTTCCATGCACATGTCTTGAAAATAAGTTCTTCAACCTCACATCAAATTAAAATTTCTCAATACTACCGAAATACCTGATGGATTAGAGTTTCACAGCCGAATTCTCTTCACGTTTTCAAAATTATGGTGCAGAGTGCTCTCCTAATTCTTTTTCTTTGACACAAAGTGACAAATGAGGGTTTCAACTTTCCTTTTATATTTCGCACACCTAAATTTTTTTGTAATAATTTTCTTTTCCCTAACTTGTCTGGATACCCTATTTTCTCAATCATCAAACATAAAATTTTGTAGAACTTCAACTCAACATAATATCCTTTCCAACTATTCCAACAAAATCTGTAGATTATCAATGTAACCACTACACTCATCCATATCCCGCTGTCAATTACCGGCAGGGGGTTTGAAATATTTTCTTGACAACTCCCCCTAGGCCAAAGGCCCAAAACTAATTCCTGGAGGAATTACCAAAAGCAGGTTCTAGTACTAGCTCATTTCCTATAACAGAGGGACACTTCTTCACCCATGTCTTCTTCATCTGATATCTTATTTCATCCACAATCATTTTCCCTTTTCCTTTATCATCTTTCTACATATTTTTACCTTTGTATACCAGACCTCTTCTATCCATATTCTTGTTTCTGCAGAATCTTGCAATGTGACCATATTTGTTGCAATTGACACACAACATTTCCTTGTCCAGACTAGTCATTCCATCTGCATTGATTAGCAATATGCCCAAATCTTCCATAGGTATAGCATCTAACACTCCTATTAACAGAGTTGTTTGACACATTTTCACATTCAATTGACTTGTGACCAAACTTATGGCAATTGAAACACTGACTGGAAAATGATGAATCACTTAATTTCATTTTGCTTCTACATTGAGCAGCCATATGACCAAATTTATTGTAAGCAAAATAGTATCCATTAAAATTTTGAGCATTAGGTTGTCTTACCATATGCCTTTTTGCTTTGTTCATCAAATTTCCTTGCTTAGAATTTCTTTGTCTAGATCCAGAACTTTCTCCTTTTTCATAACCAAGCCCTCACTTATCATTTGCATTCTTCTTCCCTTGAGTCAATTCATCAAGATTAACTGAGCTAATTTTGAACTTCTCTTTTTATTCATTTGCAGTAGAAAGTTCATCCCTGAGAATAACAATCTATTTTTCAAGCTCTTCTTCATTGTTTCTATATTTTTGTAGTTTAGTCTCTAAGTGAATGAATTCTCCATTAATTCTACTACATTCATCAAATCTCTCTTTTAGGGACTGGACAAGATTTTATTCATTCTTCTTCATTTCTTCAATCTCCTTAGTCATCTTCATCACCATAGGCTCCATCTCATGCTTTAGGGTAGCATTGTCTCTAGCAAGCTTTTCACATTCTTTAGTTATCTCCTTCAAGGTTTGATTCAAGTGAACATCATCCATGATTTTTCTCTCTTTCTGCTTAATCTGATCACATATATCCTTTATCTTCTCCCTAGACTTAATAATCTGATCCTTCAACTTCTGAATTAATTTCTCAGCATCCTTAAGATTTTATCTCAATTCCCAGACTTCTGCTTTAGAATGATCAAGGTCATCAAGTGCCACCAAAAGCTATTGTTGAAGACTACCACAGTCCATAAATTCCAAGATCCACCTCAAGCTATTAAACTTATTCTGACGAACTTAGCTATGATACCAATTGTTGGACTCAAGCAACACTGAGAGGGGGGGTGAATCAGTGTTGTACAATTGTTAACTTTATTAGACTAATCTCTCAAGTCTATATAACATTCAATCAAAATAAAGATGCATGAAAATAGAACAAAACACCATATCATAAGGATTTTTACATGGAAACCCAATTAAGGGAAAAACCACGGTGGAGGTCAATCCACATTTTGAGTATTCAAAATATAAGTGTTTTACAAAATGGGAATGCACTTGCATTCAGGCACACTGCCTAGAGTTCACTGCTCAAAATCAAAAAGGCTCACTGCCTTACAAAAGATTTGGATTACAAAAAAGGTTGAACTAAGAAAATAGCATCTACAAATTGTTGATTACAGTTCTAGTTAGGCTCATATATTAGATCCTGGACCTTTTGTCTGATTTTGTACTTCACTCTGCTCTGCCTTAATTCGCTTCACAAAATCCTCTTTTGCACAAATGAAAATCGCTTAATTTCTCTTTTGATATTCGTAATACACACCCTCACATATCAAACACCACAAATACATATCAAAATGAATTAACTGATCTCATATATATATATATATATATATATCTGCTACCAAGAATTCAATCACTATATGTTGGCTTCAATAGAATAGAAAATATCTTCCAATTGTTGGCTCAAATCATGAATAACATTTAATGTGCATCCACCAAAGTTTTCCAGCATAGTTAGGACCCAAAACAAAATCTCCAACACAAAAATACTTCAAACAATTCCGCTTTAGACATCCACAACACCCAACATTCACTTAGTCGGCCTTCATACATTGATGAACAAAAAATTGAACAATTGAATCCCCTAACTTGTACACCACTTTGTGTGACAACACAAAACTCAAGAATAACACATTTCATATATCCAACGACCTTCCTTGAGATCCACAACAAAAACTATTAAACTGATAATGCAAATCACTTGACAAATTCAACTTCAATCAGATACCTTGTTCTTCACTTTGTCTTCCGATATGGTCAGATATTGCAGTGCGGATTGGATCAATGAATTTAGTTGCCATCAATGACAACACTGGAAGCCATATTCCAACAATTTATTATTATTTTTCACTTGTGTTTAGACTTCATTTTCTTGAAATCTAAAACTATAACTTATTGTCTAAAACCGGAATATGAAAACCTTATAAATCTGCAAATTAATTTTTAAAAACCCTAAAGTGAGACCCATTTGCCCTAGGGCGAATGAGTCCTTGATCAGGGATTTTTTTTATTTTCTAAGAATAAAAAACATTGTTTCTACATTTTTTGTTTTTACATTCAATTTGTTGTTTCAGTTTCCAGAAATTTTATTATCTAAAATTGTTCATACTAAGCTTAATTTGTCAAAATTAGTGTATTGTTTGAATTTAAAATTGTATCTAGAAGACACCATTTTCAAACTTTTGTATAGAATAATCATAAAATTATCTTGTTTGAAATTTTAAAATTTGTTATCTTTCTTCATTCTTACATAATGGACATGTGTATGGGTAATGTCTGGAAGTCTTTGCTCTCTTTGGTAGATTTTTCAAGTTGTGTTTTTGGTAATGATCCTAATGCAATTAAACCTACTCATGCTCAGTCAACTCCTAATGCACCTCCTTTTGAATTTGACATCATATGAGAAGATGATGATAGCATCCAAAACTTCATACACTTGCCTTCAAAACCTTAAAAACAATGCATCCTTTTACCCTTCCATGCAACAACTAACACCCCCTAATATTCCACCACTTGAGATGTTTGTTCTTTTACATCCTAAAATTGAATCACAAACCAAGCCTCAACCTCAAACCATGAATGGGTCTAGTCTCTCTAATGAACTGTATGCTCGTCTGTCTTATATTAACAAAGTGACCAACACACCCATCATCCTAGAAGAGACTTATGGCCAAGGCTTTAAGATCTTAACTAAGCAAGTATGTGACATAATAGATGAACATAAAATTCATAAACTTTTAGAACAAATCCCAATTGAAGATACCAGAGGATTAGGATATCAAGATCCTTCTCCCTCAAGTGTCTTCCTTCATAATGATCAAATAATGTCTCACAAGGATGATAGGATCCTCTTAGGTCCTACTCCTTATAATCCACCTCAACAAGTTCCTCAAACAAGTAAGAAATCCAAGCCTTATAAAGTCAAAGAATTTTTATTTTTACACACAAAATAGAAATTGAACAAAAATTGGAGCAACTCCTTCGCAAAGGATGGATAATCTTACCACCTCCTGGTAGAAGCAACATACCTAAGAATAACATGAATTATTATGCATATCAAATAACTCTTTGGAATCTTACTAATGAGTTTCATTATTTAAAGAAGATTCTTAATGAATTTGAATTCACTAAGATAATCCCTTAAAGAATAAATTCACTTTTATCCTTGTCATGTAATAGTTGTCGAATCATAGCATACTCACTGTTTCATTTTTTACATTCAATGCAAATCATTCCTATATTGCAAGGAGCTCTTTCTCATCACTTACCTCAGATCATCCTTATCTTGCACTTAGTGGGGGCAAGGATTTAGATAGCCTTTTCCTAGTGTGGCACTTGATGATTTCCCTTTGGCTAGTTATCTGCCTTCCGCATATACAAAACAAGATGGGATGCAAATTACCTGCTATAGGTTGACTCACATGTTTCATACTAGTCATTTATTTATTTTTCTTTTTCATGTTCTTTGTGTGATTACATGTGCATAATGTGACCCCCCATATCATTTCATTTGATGTTTCTCTCATGTTTGTGACATTCCTCTATTTTTTTATCTACATTCTCCTAGATGTCGTAAACCCTTTATATTTTCTCTTGTGTTGTGTTTTCCTTTTTTGGGATGATGCAAGGCGTCAAGAAATTTAGGTATCTTCCATGTTGACCCAAAATATTTTCCTTTTTCTCGATCTCTATGTGTCATTGTTCCTTGATTCATGAGTTATTTGGGGAATGATGACATTTTCAAGCTCTATAATATCATTATAGCAAAGACATAAGTTGACCCTAAATCCATGGATCCCTTATGTGTTTTTGGGATTTTATTTTGGGGGAAACTCCTCTTCATGGCATAGCTTCTTTTGGAAACATATGCTTGATATAAGACTTCCCAAGTAAGATCTCATTTCTTCTTTATTGTTAGCATTTATCATTTGCTACGTTAAAGTAATTTCTCACATGGTGTTAGCAATTTCTTTAAAGTGGGGGCATATATTGGAATTATCATTTTGAAAATTTTGGCTATATTTCATGTTTCATAGTGCAGTCTTCTTACTTCAATGGTGTTTCTTCTTCTTGGTGGTGTCATTGGGTTTTATTTCCTCCAAGAGTGCAACCTTTCTTAGCATATTACTTTCCTATTAGTGGTGATACTATGCATTGCATTCCATTAGTTGTGAATCATTTATCCTTTGAATTTTCCTCTCTTGGAGATATTAGGCATGATGTCCAGTAAGTTGATACCTTACATGAACTAATCAAAACCTCTTTGAACATGTCTATTCATATTTTTTCCACAAGTGTTTATCATAATGCATCTTGCTAAACCTTATGGAGCTCAAAACCCTTGCTTGTTCATAACTGTTTAGCAAAATGCATCTTGCTAACCTTATGAAGCTCGAACCCCTTTCTTGTTCATAAGTGTTTAGCATAATGTAGCTTTCCAACCTTATGAAGCTCTAACCCCTTTTTTTTCATAAGTGTTTATCATAACGCAACTTTCTAACCTTATGAAGCTTGAACCCCTTGTTTTTTCATAGGTTCTTAGCATAATAGAGTTTCCTAAGCCTTATGAAGCTCAAAGTTTCATGTTTTGTGGTTCCTTATCAAAGTTTTCAAAGGTATAAATTTGGTATGGTATGGGAGCCTAATAAAAATATCTCATTTTCCACCCTTGGGGGCTCACCTAGTGGACAATATGTTCCACTAGCTTGCATGAGCATGCAATTTTGTTTACATAGTGAACATCAGGTCTCACTTGTAAACATTTTTTGGGAAAGTTGAAGCT
>VDFB02000525.1:0-19833 GCA_007258455.2 Sequoia sempervirens | reverse complement strand
ATGCTTAGATTGATGGATATGAAAAATGAGTGAGGGAACCTTTTATTTATACTTATCTATGCTTAATATTTTGAAATTACACCACAACAAGCCAACATATGAAATCATTAATTAAAGGAGGCTAAATCTTGCCAAGATTTGAAATTGAATTCCGAAAATACCTCAAGGAGGACTAAGACACCCTAGGTGGCGTCTTAGTCCCAAGGCATGAAACTTGGGGCACAAACTCCAAAAAGGGGCCTATTTAAGTGCTCTCAAAATCAGGGTCCCAAGACCCATGGAGGACAAAGATGCCCTAGGTGGCATTTTAGTCCTAGTCCATGAATTAGGGACACAAACAAAATCATTAAATTATCATTTATCTTTTGATGATTGTCGGGATTAGCCATAAAAAGATGTAGTTTGTTAGGCTTGTAGATGCAAAATAGGACCAATTAAGACATAAAGAAGGATAAATAAAGAAAGATGCGCCCAAACAAGTGTAAAAATGCAAGAGTATGCATTTTCCTCCACTACAAATGTTTATAATATGTTATTGATTTAAATGATTAAATAGATTTATGTATGAAAATGACTGATTATGATTTATGCTATGGATAAATGATTGATTATGCAAATGATTATGGATTGTGAGGACAAATTTTGAGTGTGTACAATTATGATTTAGATTGTTTAAATAGAATATATAAGTCTAGAGTATGAAATATCAACTTTATTGCTTGAGTGGCCTTTGAATTAGAATTTATGTTGATTACTAATGACTATGAATTCTTTTAGATCTCTCTCTCAAGGTTAAGTTAGGTAAATATTATAATATAATTATTTTAGTTGAATAAGTTGTGGTTATAGTAGTTATATAGTTGATTGTCTGAATTTATCTAAGTGATTAGTTTGATAGGGTGTGATAGTAAAATAATCATTAAATACCAATTGAGTTTAAGATGATTTATTTAAAAGTAAAATTCTTAAGCATTGGGTATTAGACACTCAATAAAAAAAGCTAGTAACCTTTTAGAATATGAAAATTGAAGATGCATTCTAGGTAAACAAGAAATCATATCAAATTAAGCTTCACACCAAACACCTCTTTAGGTGTTTGCAAGTAGATGATTCTTTAGGTTTCCATCTTTGTTTCACCGAATAGGCTGATAGATGATGAAAAAATATCTAGGGAAATAAGACCCTAGAAAGGCTTGTGTACCAACTCATTAAGAAGCATAAACTTGGTTTCAAATATAACTACATATTTCATACATTTGGTTCTCTAGAATCTTAATCATGGGATACATGGTATGTAGGAAATCTAGGAAATGAAGGATGTTTCTAGCACTTAGATACATAGGATATTGTGAGGTTTTATGACCTATTTCATAAAGATAAACTCTATATATAATTGGTATTAGTAAAATATGATAGTCATTGATACTGAGAAAAAACCTTGGAGTAGATTGGTCTTGTACTTGGTTGCTTGCATGAAACTCACAAAAGGGTAGAAGATATTATAGAAATTTTTAAAAAACTCAATGTTCTTGTACTCGATTGGTTTCTTAAAACCTAAGGAAGGGTACAAGATCTTTTGTGACTTATAAAAAACCTCAATGTAGTATCTTGGACATGATGCGATTTTTCCACAAGCGACTCAGGACCTAGTTGGTCTTGAGGAGTCAAAGTCTTTGGCTAGAGAATATTTAATTATCATTCATGTCCTAATAGGTTTGTATGGTTGTTTTTAAGTGCCTACCCATATCGGGTGGATACATGGTCTGAATCAATCACGTTATCCCAATGGGTAGAAGAGCTCAAATTGTCTATGGTTAATTCTTGGGCATTCAGTTGAGACTATCGAATATTAAATAAGTTACAAATAATTATTCTTCTTTCTTGTGTATAATCATTAGAAAAAAAAATTATTTAATCAAATGGTTGTTGAACCAAGCCTATTATGTTTGGATAAATGCCATCCTATTTAGGTAGATGTTTGTTCTATGTGATTGAAGGTAAATTTTTGATATAAAAAAATTGGATAAAAATTTGTGGTTCAATCAAAGTGATCTTTACAATATGCCACTTTAAAATTATTGCATAAATTAAAGGTATGCAATTAATTTTAAGGTATAAAAGGGGAATGTAAACATAATCCCTAAGAAAAATATATTTAATCATACCCCCCTAGATTCACTAATATAACAACCATAAGGATATGAAAAATAATAGGATGTTGCAAAAAGAGAATATGGTACATATGATATTGTGTACAAGAGATGACATAGGTAGAATCAAAGACAATGTCACATATGTGTCAACAACATTATAAGAAGACACATTGGGATTATTATTCCTTGGGGTTAGTGCATATTGAGAAATAAACAATCATATGATATTGGAGAAATTATCATCATTCCCCAAGGTACATAAAACTATAATCATAGAGGAACAAAGTACATAAAAATAATATTGAAAAATATGTAAAGGCTCCAACTTAGATCAACATTATTCTATTTATAAATAATAGAAGTTTTTGCATAATCCATATGGAGATAAAAAATAAAAAATAGAAAACACACATCCAGGTGTCTTTTCTAAAAAAAAATTGTCAACATGAAAGAGACCTAAATGTCCCCATACTTGACATAATGTCCCAAATAAGTTTTAGGATAAAATATAATATATATAGGAAGAATTATAGGTACAAGTAGATGAATGCTACAACATTGTGTTCATCTTGCATTCATTTACTAACGAGAGTAGTGTGGATCCTCCAAGGGGAACTAACATACACAAACATTCACATGCACATGAGAGTACACATAATAAAGCACAAAAGACACGTATGTCCTCTAAAAAATATACACATGCATATATACAAATGAGATAAAGATATAGTCATATTCATCAAACTTCTCATCTAGCAAGTAATCCTCATCCCAATCATGGTCATATGGGACTTGAGAGTAGTGGACCTGCTACAAGAGTCAACAAAGGAGATATTATAGTAGCATCAAAAGAAGTAGCAAGAGGACATTTTGTAGATGTGAGAGGACCATTAACTTAATATTTTTTTTAAAAGGAACAATGATTAGTGAATGAGTGAATATTGCTAATAACATGGGAATATCATTAACTAAATCAAAGAGGTACCTCATTTAAATGGTTTGTAGTCAAGTGGAGAATATACATTAATCTATAATCCTTTATGATTCCAATAGATATCAGGGGTCCAGGAACAAGATGTTGTTGAAAGGAGCAATTACAACTAGAGAGATAGTATATGTAGAATAAATCAAAGAAGGAGGTGAAGGCATTAGTTTAGACTTGGGCTAATGGTGGGGTTGAGTAGGGCAGTGTTTGAATTTATGTTTTCTTAGTAGTCAAGATGGTAGGATAATATCTAATACAAATGGTTTTACGATGTCAATAAATTATTTATGGTGGGACAAGGGATGAAATTATGGAACTAGAAATCACATGAAAATTAGGTAAGTTATGGGTTTGGGGTGAGGAGGAATATCAAGATTCTATGGAATAATATGAGGAAGGGAATAATAGATCATAAAAACCTCAATTATTTTAAATTTGTTATCATTTTCTTTGTCTTGAGGATTTTTAGGAGGTGGTTCAAGAGTATACTAGGTGTGCATAGGTTGGGTAGAGGTAGATTGGCAAGCAAGTGGGGTCGATCTAGGTTGGGTAGTAAGTTAGGTGCAATACTAAGGAATTCTAAGAGGTATCCTACGCGTATTTTTAGAAGTGGATGGGGAAGGTTCTTGCACTTTTTATTTTTCTCTATCATAGATGGGTGTAGTAGGTGAACATGAAGTTAGTGGGGAATGTGAAGTAGTAGCAGGTGGGAAATATTATGGGAAAGATAGAGGCATAGATGGTGGGGTAGGTGATGTAATGGAAGGAGGTTTTGAGGTGAAGAGAATGATTTTCTTGGAAGCATAAAAATGGAAAATCTGAGAGAGTATCAATATAAGTTTGAGGTAGACTAGATAGGGTTGGGAAAAAATAATTTAAGAAGTGTCTCAAAGTAGAAATTGATTGGTATGGGTTATGAGGGATGGTGAAGATACAAGCATCATGAGAAAATTTAAGATAGTGGTAGATGATAAAAGGGACATCCCACATCACATATCTAAGGATGGCTCAAGCAAATATGGTAGCTATCTAAGATAGAGATGAAATGTAAATACATTTATGTATTTAGATACTAAGGGAGAGGAGCCAATCATGGGCATGTGACATATGGTGGGTATAGGACAAATGGACTCAAGGAAGGACACAACTTACAATGGAACCTTAATTCATAAAGTACACAAACCGACCAATCATGTGATGCCACATCAACATACCAATAATACATGTTTTAGTGACCCACTATCAATTGATGACACATTTTGGCACTTTTTTTCTAGTTTTTGAAAAACGGTCCAAAAAAATTTAAAAATGCTAAATTTCATAGTGGGAAAGGGCGAAGAGGGGGTAGCGGTGATATGAAGGGATGTGTGCAAAAATTGATCAATTTGAAAACCGTAGATCGGACCCTCACCAACATCAGCCTCTACTCCACCATCACCTCTTACCTTAATTGGAAGGTTGATGGATGCAATAGTAGGTATGGAAGCTCTATTATATAGAATGTGAGGTATCCTACTACAAAGCTATTTGTAACAGCGAAATTTGAAAAGTACTATGCCTAAGCACTTTTAAAGCATTATAGGCGGTCTCATGTGGCTTTTGTATACATAAATTAATCTTGGGCCCACCATAAACTCAATGCTAAACCTTCGTACCGAAGTTTGTTTCGGGGAAACGTGATGCTGGAAGACATGTGGTATCCGCTTGTACAGCTCGGCGCCTTCTTCGGTTGAGTATCTAAAATATGCACGGCATTCCTATTCTATTCACGCTTTTCACAACACTAATATAGAAATATCTCAATCATTGGTCTATATATTCTTGTCAACAATAGCACTATAGGTTTAGTGAGTAGAACCTTAAGACTTGGTTTATTTCTCTTTAATTATCATATTGTAAACACCCCATTGGATGTCTAAAGATCGAGAGTTTCCCTCTCACAAGAATCTTCACTTATTTGGTCATATTTTGTTGATGGTTCTAGCTTTGTTCTTATGATAATTTTTTTCCCCAAGATTTGAGAATTATTCTTGTCCTTAGAATGGTTGAGTTGCAACTTTGGTATCAAACCTAAACTCATAATCATAAGCTAAATAGTTCATGTGTCATTTAGTTTCTCACAAAAGTATACGATAGTCCTAGCTTCTTAACTTAACATGATTTCAATGGCTATGCCACTTACATTACTACACACCTAAAAAAAGTTAAAATCTAGTATCAACAAAGGCTAAATGTCACCTTCTTATTGAGCTATTAGAATCCATGTTTAAAATCATTCCTATTCTAAGGGAAAAAAAGGTTGATAGGTTGATTTTTAACATAAGATCTCAAGCTTGTATCAATAATTGAATAAGACTAAGATCTAGAAAATAGTACTATTTAACCAAGAATGTGAGTAATCTTAGTTAACTTGTATTTTTTCCTAATTAAGCTACATCTATCCTTTAAAAAAAGTACTAAAAAAAGTACTAAGACGGGAATGGAAATAGAATATTGTGGAAAAAAAAGAAATAAAATATGAAAATAAACTAAAGAACAACAAATCTAGATGAGATAGGATTCTAGGAGATATTCATTTTAGATACTAGTGCATGCCAACATTGTTGTCCTCTAGTTACACTGTCATGCTATAGTCACATTCTCATCCAAAAGAAATAGAAGATTCAAGGAGCTATATAGATGCCAAATTTCTCATACATGAAGAGGATGAACACTCACAAAACACAACACAAAAGATATCTAGAAAAATATGGAATAATAGTAAATATTTTTTAAATTAGATTTAACTTAAATGAAATATCAAATTGACAAAGAAAGGTTTAAAAAAATGTTGATAGTGGGTGTTTTCTTTTGCATATTTGAGTGTGGATATATGTGTCACAACCCTCTTTTAATGAATTACTATTTATTTTAATTTAATAATTATGATGGTTGATTTGTCTGAAAATAATAATAAAAAAATAATAATCTTTTAATTCTTTTAATAAATATGTATAGAAATAAAAATAAAAGATTACAAATAATAAAAGTATTTTATAGTTTTTATAAATATTCCAATTTAATAGTCTATCTTCACCATCAATTAATTAGTTATCTTAGAATTGTAATAACAATTGTGGAATAACAGTTACAAGATTTAATGAAAGTGAAACATGGAAAAAGAGAAACCCTAGGATTGACTTACAACCTCAAAGGTGAGTCAACCTGCCCTTGATAAAATCTAAAATGGACTTAAGGATGGCATGTAATGATTTGACTAGCCTAGTGATGCAAATGACTATATGGATGCAAAACAATAGATCTGTAAAGTTATAGAAAAATTTAGACTTCATAAATGGATTGAGCAGAGTACTGTGCACTTGTGGTATAAATTTGAGCCCGATTTTGGAGGGCGTTGCTACCAATGGCGACATTGTCCTTGTTGAAATTTAGATATATTTTTGTAGTTTTCAAGAGCCAAATCAAAGCATCCATGTCCCACTTGTCGCATTGTCGAATCTTCATCAATTGTCGAGATAAGTGAGTTTTTGTATGTTGTCAAGATGTAGGGTTTGAATGCAATAATGAAAAAATGACCTTCAAACTTCTCCCAATCTTCTTCAGATTTGAAACCTACACATTCAAAGAGAGAAGGGTTGTGCCATTTAGGGGCTTGCCTTAGTCAAACCTCGTGTTAGTGTTTCCACTTCCACAATGGCAACTCACCACTCATCAATAGCTTCCTTGAAGGACTAAAGTCATGCACATGTCCTCAAGGTTTGAATTTTGCTTGCTTGATTTGCTTGAAGACCTACAAAGGTTAAATCTCACAAATAATATGAAAACATAAACATGAATAAACTCACATACACTTTGGCATGATGCTTTGATGTTGAATTGCTACCATAAATCTCTGAAATTTTTCTCTTAACTTGGTTGAATATGCTCTTGACAATAATTTTTCCAATAATTTCCTAGATCATTTCAAATGATGCAATAATTAGGTATCTATATGCAATTATTTTAATTTCTCAAAAATAAATCATGATAGTTGACTTTAGACATTTGAAATACAAATAATAAAATGTTGACACTGACATATTTGATTTTGGAAGCAAAAGAGGGGGGCTAAGTTGCCCTAGGCGACTATGTCCCAACCCTTTTTTTGAGAATTAAGGTATTGGGGACAAAGTATTAAGTAAATGCATTTTTTTTCCAATTGCAATTTGTTGGTAAATATTAAAATGGGCCACAAAATGCATAATTTAGGAAATTAGGTATTAAATTAGGTCCAATTACTTAAGGGGGAGCAAAACATAGTGTGAAATTGTCAAGGGTGACAATTTCACACTATGTTTAACCCCCACTTTAGTGAGAGTATGAACTTATGCTCAAACTCACACTAAAGTAGAAAAATATGTCAAGAGTGGTCTCAATGTCCAAATGTTGAAGAGATGGGATGACTACAAATCTAGGGGGTACGCAAGCCACCAAGATTCAAGATCCCATGACAAGACAACATGAGCACAAAGGAACACACATGTATGTAATACAACACAAAAACATACACAAACATACATGATGAAAACATGAGGCATACACAAAAAAAACACACTATATAACATGACAACAAAATGAACACAAACATATAATGCAAACATGAAGAAAACACATAAAAGACACACTACACAACATGAGATTAGTACTAAAGGGATTCGAGTCGGTAAGGTAAAGAGACCTCAGTCTTAATTGTCCCAAATACCAAATGTCATTCATCAAATGAATGTTAGACAAAATAATGCTCCCATGAGGACTAGCAAGCTGCATTATGCCACATTGCTCATGAGCTACATGGACCTATTGGATAGCAAGCTCCATTCTACTAGGTGTCCATGCAATGTGATGGGTTTCATGAGGCTAGCAAGTTGCATTATGCTAGGACACTCATGAAACAAATAGCTCTATTGTCAAGCAAGTTGTGTTATGCTTGACGACCATGTCAAAGGGGTTCCCATGAACAAAAAAGTTGTGTTATGCTGAATCCATGGACCAATTTTCCAAAAAATTAACGTCTAAGAAGACAAACCAACCTCATCTAAGAAGGTGTATAAATGTCTAAGAAGACAACAAAATCACCTAAGAAAGTGCATAAACATCTAAGAAGATGTTGATAAAATTTCCTAAGAAGGCACATAAATGTTTAAGAAGATGACAACAAACTCACCTAAGAAGGCACATAATTGTCTAAGAAGACGAACAAGAAAAGGCCAAAACCTCAAGGGGTGTTATAAACAACACCACCACAAAAGATTCTTTATAAAAATAACAAAGGGACATTGTGCAATACATGAAGGGTCACACCTTAGGGAATATCACACATGAAATCACCACTAAGAGTGGACAAGTCGTGGAATAAAAATATCTCACTTTAGGGAATACTAGCCATAGTATTGCCACTAAAGGGAACATCGTATGCCAAGAAAATTTGCACCATTAGGGGACATCAATCCCAATATCACCACAAAGAAGACATTATCATAGATTGAGAAGGCCATACTTTAATTGAAAAGGTCACACTTTCTAGGAGATGTATGCTATCATCACTAAAAAGGGACCATTTCTTATGTAAACAATGAGCGGGGAACTATATGCCCCCCTCAAAATGTTAGTGTATGTGCTACACTAACATTTTAAGGAGATGCCGAGGGATCCCTTAGTAGAAGGAATGCACCTAACACAAGGCTACCTAACCCCTTGGCCCCCAAGTGTAGAGACAAAGGTGAGCCAAGAGTGGATGGTGACATGCTCCTCCTTGCAAAATGAAATATGATTGCATAAAACTTAATTTATATCCCCATGCATGGTAGTGAGTATTGTGTGATACTACAACTACCACATGACAAGGAGAAAAGTAGATGTGTATTAATCAAATGTATTATTTTTAGGATAAACTAAATTTAAAGTTGTGTTGGGAGATTCTTGCATGATGACAATGACATTAAGTGAAGGTCTTTTTCAAGCTTTCATTATTGTTGAAGGACAATAACCAAGACCTCTTGTTGTTTCTTGCTTGTTGGGCTCTACTAGGGCATGAATACCTTGTTCTTTTACACCACATCCTTTTCCATTATAGCCAAATTATTTCAAAATTTGATAACCTCTTCCATAAATGGCTTCCATTTATTTTGAGGAAAGTGGTTTCTCATAGTTAGTTTCATGTCAAGTTCACCAAAATGAAACATGGAAAATGAAAAACCCTAGGGTTTAGGCACTTTTCCTAATGTTTCATTTAATATTTGGGGGTAGCAAGGGTTTGATAGATTTGGACAAGATATTGGATTGACTTACAACCTCAGAGGTGAGTCAACCTGCCCTTGACCAAATATGAAATGGACTTAAGGATGACATGCAATGATTTGACTAGCCTAGTGATAAAAGTGACTATACTAATGCAAAACAATAGGTCTAGAAATTCATAAGAAAATTTAGACTTCAGAAATGGACTGAACAAAGTACTATGCACCTATGGTATAAACTTCAACCTAATTTTGGAGGATGTTGCTACCAAGAGTGACAATGTCCTTGTTGATGAAATTTAGATCTATTTTGGCAATCCTCAGGAGCTAGATCAAAGCTTCCATTTCCCACTTGTTGCATTGTTAGATCTTCATTGATTTTCGAGATAAGGGAGTTTTCATATGTTGGAAAGATGTAGGGATTGAATGCAACAATGGAAAATTGAACTTCAAACTTTAGATATGTTTTTGTAGTCCCTGAGAGCCAAATCAAAGCTTCCATTTCCCACTTGTCGCACTGTCGAATCTTCATTGATTGTCGAGATAAGTGAGTTTTTGTATGTTGTCAAGATGTAGGGTTTGAATGCAATAATGAAAAATTGACCTTCAAAATTCTCTGAACCTTCTTCAAATTTGAAACCTACACATTCAAAGAGAGAAGGTTTGTGCCATTTAGGGGCTTGCCTTAGTCAAACCCCGTGTTAGTGTTTCCACTTCCACAATGGTAATGTCAATGATAGAGAGCCTATCCTTTTGAGGGATAAGGCTAAATTATAAAATGAATGATGAATCAACAATGGACTGTAACTCACCACTCATCAATGGCTTCCTTGAAGGTCTGAAGTCATGCACATCTCCCCAAGGCTTGAATGTTGCTTGCTTGATTTTCTTGAAGATCTAAAAGTATTAGATATCACAAACAATATGAAAAAATAAACATGAACAAACTCACATACACTTTGACATGATGCTTTGATGCTGAATTGCTACCATAAATCTCTAAAATTCAGCTCTTGACTTGCTTGAATATGCTCTTGACAATAATTTTTCCAATAATTTCCTAGATCATTTCAAATGATGCAATAACTAGGTATTCTTATGCAATTATTCTAATTTCCCAAAACAATAAATCCCAACAGTCGACTTTAGACATTTGAAATTCAAATAATAAAATGATGACACCGAAATATTTGATTTTGGAGGAAAAATAGGGGGACTAAGTCACCCTAGGTGACTGTCCCAACCCTATTTTTTGGGAATTAAGGTGTCAGGACAAAGTATTAAGTAAATAATTTTTTTTCGCTTGCAATTTGTTAGTAAATGTTAAAATGGGCCACAAATGTATAATTTAGAAATGAAGCATTCAATAATTAGGGTCTAATTACTTTAAGTGAGCAACATATGGGAACTGTCAAGGGTGACACCACGATGCTACAAAAGATTCACTGAAGAAGAAGAAATAAATAGAATTGCACGTCAAGTAATAGAGTATTCATCTTATTTTGATGTGATGTTGGGGAATTGCTGGTATTGAATTGATTGTATCTAATCCACATTCTGATAATACATCAATTGTATCATACTTTAAATTTTACTAATTGGCTGTGGTGAACTTTATTACTTGGGTTGTATTAATAATGAATTGTTGTGATTCAGTTAGAGATGTAACTATGAAGAACGACTCTATGAAGATATTCTCATCATTTTCATACTTTCTTGCTCAACATCATTAAGAGATAATTTACACATTTTTCTTTCAAAATAATCCTAATGGTGGAGGCATGAATGCTGACATAGATTTAAAATTTGGTTTTACTCCCACCAATCACTTTTTCTTTAAAGTTTCTAAGGAATTTTCAACAAATCTATTTTGGCCATATCTTGCAATGATGGCATTCCATTAGATCCCATTTCATTGAGATATACTTTCAAACAATTCATGTGTCTTGTTTGTTCTTCCACATTTTGCATGTATATCTTCCAGGGTGTTTGTAATCCTTTTTTGATGGGTGTCCATATGTATACGAAAGCTCCCATTTTTGTGCAAGAAATGATGGTAGGCAAGGTAGTGGGATTTGGTTTTACATCAAATAATTTCATTTTATTGGAACTTTCTAAATCATTTTCAACAAATCAATTTTTTACATATCCTATAATCATTACATTCCATGAGGCCACATCACTTTTAATAATTCTAACAAATAGTTCGTGGGCCTATTCTATATTTCCATATTTTGATTTTTCATTAAAGTTTCTATAGCCTTTAGTTGAGAGCGATTCTTATTGATCAATGATAAAAAAAAAAATCTGTACATAGTGATGGGGCCTCTTCTCTCTGGGAGTCACAACATTCCTTGCATTGGAAATCACATTTACTTGGGATGTTACAATATCAACTATTTTTTATTGAACTTATGTATATTTAAAAAGGATATGAAATGTCACTTGTTTGAATTAAAATGTTTGCAACCCAATGATAAGGATGGCATAGTAAAATGAAATCAAACTCAATTATTTGAAGTCGAAGATAATTGCATTTGAACCACTCCAATTTTTTGAGATGGATGTCAACTTCTAATGTGGTTTCCAGAACCCCATTGGGTTCCATTGTGGTTGTCATAACCATGTGTTATCCCACCATTTTCATGTTAAAGACTTATCATTTCCCATTTTAACAGTTCTCTTGCAGGTTTCGGGAACCATGTTGGGACCTAAAAGAGTTTTCACAACTTAGCTAAAAGTATTAAATAAAATAGTTTGTGTACTTAAACAAAATTGGTTAAATTGCAAATGTTTCAAAAATTCATCAAGGTTTTGAAACCTTTGTCAGGATCCAACAAAGTTTCAAAAACCTCATTGATCTCTGACTGGATACTCTCGTTCAAGCTTTGAGCTCACACAAATTGAAAATTTGGCTTCAAACTTAAGTTTTTTAAAGTTTTGAGCAATCTAAAAGAAAAGAAAAAATCATTTTGAAACTTTCTATAGGTTTTGAAACCTTTGTCAGAACCCGAAAAGGTTTCAAAAACCTCAGTTAATACTGACATAATTCATTTTACAAGAATTACATTCTTCGAAGAGAATTTTTAACAAAGACTTTTAGGTGGTGATAGAGGTTTCGAAACCTCTATCAAAACCTGACAAGGTTCTCAAAACCATCGATTTCTCTAACACTGTGTCATAGCCATTCATTTTCAATTTTTCAAAGATAGTGGAAGCAAGTGCCAGATGATAAGACATTGCACACACCAAAATTAAGGTGTGCCATTAATGCCCACCCACTATGTTAGAATATTAATTATGGGCACTTATAAGGGGATTCAATCAGTGAAGGAATTCATTTTAATAAGCATTCAAGAGAAAATTTTAGATTATGAAAGAGTGGAATTGCAAGAGACCTACAAGCAGTGGTGTTGGGATAATTCAATCTTAACATAGAGGTATAGTGAAATTCTCCTTATCCTAGTATGTCATAAGGTGATATAAGAAGAATACTTACAAATTTGGAAACAAAAGCACTATTTTAATAGCTCATACATTTTGTTGAACTATTTCTTGAACATGAATCATGGCCATTTTTATTCAATTGTGTTCATCATGAAGTACAAATACTTGGGATATGAACATTTGTTTGGTTTGTTGAGTACATTACCAAAAATTGAGGATACTAGGTTAGGGAACATAAATTTAAACAAATTTTGGGAAAGAATTGGGAAGGAAGACAAATCCCCAATTACCCAATGACTAATTGAAAGTGGGTTGTTGCAAGCTACAAAATTTCCTGTGGTGATGCAATGCAAAAACTTAGTCATAGAATGCATTAGCCATTATGATTCCAATACAATGGAAATAAGGACAAAAAAAATTGATTAGTTGTCAAGATCAACATGGATAATTTTGCCTCATGTTTGCAGTTGCTAGAAAGAGAGGAATATACAAACCAATTTTGTTCTTTCCCATGAACATTTTCAAGAAAATAAGGGACAATATAAAACTGTTATTGCTCAAGAATGGTTTGCCACCCGATAGAAGGGAAAATCTTAATTACCTAAAAAAGTTACATAGGACCCATTTTGTGGATGAAATATTTGATATGATAGTTCTTTTGCACATGCTAAGGGCTAACAAAAAGGCTCATGATTTTGAAGACTAGATGTAATTATTTATCCAGATAATTATCCATAGTGAACAATATTTTTATTGGGCTCAACTCATCTGCAATCAAATTCATTCAATGATCGTTTGGTTTTCCCTCAACAAATCATTCTCTATCTTCCTATTTGTTCTATGCTATCGCATGTACTAGACCTTGGCTAGGTTTGAGACTAGTGGAGGTACATGATGAAGATATCCAAGTGTATGATTATTATAACCAACTCCAATTGGAAAGGAGTTTCAAGCATTTTGAAGGGTGACACATTCATGAGGATGGTAAGAGAGATCCAAGGGGACAAAGGTTTAAGGATTTCTCTAGAGGTCGTTCAATTAATTGTCACTTATGGTAGCCATTTTATACAATTTCAAAGATTTACCTACATCAGGATTGGAGGTTTTGACAGAATCCCTTACAAGCTACCTAAATATATAGAGGGAAAATTTGTTCTCATCAAAGTATGTAGACAAGTGGAAAAAGTAAATAAAAAGTCCTAAGAGAGGAAGAAGGTAGGTATTTAATTCCCTATTGGCCTCAAATATTACTCTTGTAAATCAATATCAGATGTCCTCAATATTGAAAGGGATTTAACAAAGTATACAATACAATTCTACGAAAGGATATTCCCCTTTGACAACAAAAACTTTGTTAAGGAGATTATGCAATTAGGGCCAAGCTTTTACCATATTCCACATTTAGAAGATTATTGGAAAAAATGGGTACATGGGTATGACGTTCAAAGAAGAATTTGGATGAGATTATCATTAATGCAAATTGTAACATTCAAATTAAATTGGGATATCCAAGGTATAGAAGATGATGAATCGAACCTATTGGATCCAATTTTTATCAAGCATATATAGACACAACCAATTGTGTTAATGGACTAGAGTATTAAGGAGATTGAAATCATTGATGCCAAGATTACAGTGGTACTCAAGAGAACTTAGGATTGGGTGGATAGGAAGACTACAAAAAAAATGTCATTGTGCCTCCAATATCTCAAGATACTCAACATCAAGGGGAAAGTAGCCATGCACCATCATCTTCCACTCCACAACCATCATCCTCTATTCAATAAACGATCCTAGGTGGAAAAGGAGACGGTGATAAGGGTGTAAGTGCATAAAGTTGAGTCCACGAAACGTGGAAGTTTTTTCCCTTAGCCAAAAAATTGAAATTGGCATCGAAGAAACGGGATCCCAATTTACTAAACGGGATCCCGATTTTTAAAAATCGGGATCCCGAGCCTGAGATGAAACGGGATCCTGCTTTTTAAAAATCAGGATCCCATTTCCCATTGGATTCCGAACTATCGAAACGAACGAAGATCCCGATTTATAAAATAAGGATCCGATTTATAAATAACGGATCCCGAAGTTGTATAAACGGATCCCGCTTTATACCGCTATTTATTTTTTTAAAAGAACACATACTTCACGACGGACCTCGAAAGTGAGTGTCGCTACAAAGGACCCCACCTAATTGCCTATAATTCCCACCTAAATCGACATTTTTGCATTTTTTATTTTGAATTGAAATTTTAAAAGAAATACGTTAATTTAGCATGTATTTTTTTTAATTTATGTCACATTTTAATCATTTTTTTAATTGTTATAGTAGAATTCAATAATTGTCAAAATAGATGAAAACTTGCAATGAAACTTAAATGTTTTTTAATAAAAATGAAAAAAAAAACCTTGAATTGTGTTTTAGAAACAAAATTTAACATTTAAATCTTAAATTGTTTCATTAAACCCAAAAAAATTGATTTTGAAAACCCTAATTGAAACAAAACAAAAAAAATTGCATTTCAAAACCCTACAGATCAAAATGAAATAAAACATCACATTTACAAATCCAAATCGAGCTTTTTGAAACCCTGAATTCAAATCAAACGAAAAAATTGAATTTGAAAACCGTAGTTTGAATTGAAACGAAAAAAATTCATTAAAAACCCTAATTGTTCAAAACTGAAACCCTAAATTGAATTGGAACAAATTTTTTTGTTAAAACCCTAAATTGGAATTGAACAAATCATTTTGATTTTGAAAACTAGGTAATTTCGAGCTCAAAAAAAATCATTCACATTGCTTAAATGTTTTAAATTTTATTTGCTTTGTATGGAAAAAATGATATATATTAAACTTTAGTTTCAATTTTAAATTATAATTAGATTAGAAATCAATATGTTAAAGAATGGTTAAAATTCATAAAGTTTATCTTGATGTTTGTTTGCAAATTTAGTTAACAAATTGGTAGAATTCAAACATCGCATAAATGATTCCACCGACACTAACTTCAGGTAAGTCTACTCATTATTAAGGGCAACCCAAACTTCACCCTAAGTTTGCTAAACCCTAGACCCTAAACTATAAAATCTAAACCCATAACACTAAAGCATTTGAAATTTATGAACCCTAGATCCTAATCTTTCATTGGACATACCTAAAATTATGTAGGTTCAATGTCAAGAATGGGTCTATTTGGTAGATTTATGAAAACTATTTGAATATCTAGAATGCCATAAATGTATAATTATAGCAATTCCAATTGGAAACACTTGGGTACATATATATCGTATGAAATTTAAATCTAGGAAGGTGTCTATCATATAGGTGAGTTGATAATACATGGAAAGAGGTTTGTATGGGAATATATGTATTAAGAAAAACATACCACATGACCTCTATAAGATTTTTAAGATGTGATCCTAGATAATAATCCACCCATCCTCAATCATAATGGATTCTTTAGCAATTAAGAGAGATTCAATTTAACAATAAAATTACCTATATTTTGATACTATATAGATTTATGTGGAAGGATAGAAATGCATCAATAAGGAGACCAAGATCCACATTTAACACCTACAAGGTAACCTATTACTGGGAAAGGGAGGAAGTACACCATGATAGCTCTGGAGGAAACCTTCACATGCCATTACAACTTAGAGACCAGGGAGGATGATTCATATGTAAAAGAAATATACCAAATATTTATATTATTTAATAATATATTAAATATATTAAATAATATAAATATTTAATATCATAAAATATAATATAAGATTACACCAAGCGATATTGTGGTAATGTTACAATTTACTTGGGGTTTTAATGACGACTAGGCTTAAGATTCAATTAGGTTTGTAGTAAATAGTTAGGTTATAATTAGGAATATATAATAAATATTAATATAATTATAATACAAATATAAATTAATTTAAATATAATATAATATAGGAATACATTTAAGATTACCTAGTAAAGGTTATAATTTAATTAAGTTTCAATTAGGTTTGCAATTCAATTAGGATATGGTTAGGGGTGGGGATCATTTAGCATTATATTATTGTTAGAGTATGGGTTACATTTAAGATTATTGTTATTTTTGTGATATGTATAGATTGATTCTTTTTTAACATCATGTTAACTTTTTTTTATTAGAGGGGTAAACACTTTTGACCTAGAGCTAGATGGAACCAACGAGGCTATAGTATGACTAAATTTGGACCTCACTAGACATCTAGATCCCCTTAAGCCATCCTATCACCTTAAATCATAAATCAATTTCTTAAGGGGCCCCAATATGACAAATTTCTTAAAGGGATCAAAGAAGTTCTTAAAATTTGGTGAAGTTGCCCAAGGCAACCAAATTTAACAATAATAAGATCGTGCAAGATTATAATATGAATGAGATTTCATGATCTAGGTTGGTCAGTTGAAACAAGAGTAGATATCAATCAACTATTCCACAAGAAAATGTTCTTCACTAACTTGCAAGTTCATTAAATATTCCAAGGGGCACCAAAACTTTACCCTAAGTTTTGTAAACCCTAAACTTTGAACTCTAAAATCTAAACCCTAAACACTAAACCATTCATTTTGTCCTACCCAACACCATAAAGTGAAATTTGGTTGTCTTAGGAAAATCTGCCATATTTCATTCCCTTATGCCATGTAATTTTGTCCTAGGATCTTACTACATGTACATCCCCTTGAGTTATCCTATTACCCTAAACCCTGAACTCTAAAGTCTAAACCCTAAACCCTAAAGCCATCATTTTTTCTTAGGCTCTTAATGAAATTTGGTTGCCTTAAGAAACACCACCAAATTTCATTCCCTTATGCCATGTAATTTTTTCCTAAGATCTTACTACATATATCCCCTTAAGTTATCCTAAATCCCTAAAACCTAAACTCTAAAGTCTAAACCGTAAACCCTAAAGCCATCATTTTTTCTTAGGCTCTTAATAAAATTTTGGTTGCCTTAGGCACCCACCAAATTTCATTGCCCTATGCCATGTAATTGTTTCCCAGGTATCTTGCAAGACAGTGGGCCATCCCCTAAGCCATCCGCCATCCAAACCCTAAACTCTAAAGTCTAAAACCCCAAACCCTAAAAGCCATCATTTTTTCTTTAAAGGTTTCCACGAAATTTGGTTGCCTTGGGCAATCCCCACCAAATTTTATTCATTTGAGTCATGCCATTTTCTCCTAGGACCTCACTAGATCTAAATCCTCTTAGCTTTCATTGTCACCCCTTAAAATCGTAATTTGATTTTCTCTTAAGGGTTCCAATATGAAATTTCTTATGGGGATCAAAGAAGTTCTTAAAATTTGGTGATCGTGTTGCCCAAGGCCCAACCAAATTTAACAATAATAGATCCTCAAGATTATACAATATCAATAGTTAATCATTGTATTTTCATTTCAAATAACATGTGTCTTTTGCATATGTTAAAATGAGGCTTACATATAATTTTATCATTTGTATTCACTATTGCTGCCATTTATATTGAATGGTTTAACTTGGTATTTCCTAAACATACCCACATCTTGAAATTACAAATCTAATGCGTTCACTCATATTTTAAAGATCACATGTGATCCATTATCTAATATTCACAGAATCCACCTCCACCATCCATCTCCAACAACAACACCTTCACCTCCACCTTGCCCACTCCACCCTCACAGAATCCACCCACCTCCACCACCGGAAATCAATGAATGTGCTCGCTGGTGTTATCAAATCAATAAGCTTCCGAACCATCCAAGATCAAATCAACATTATTCAAAATGAAGAATGTGTCGCGACCTCCTGTGGAGGGATACGTTTGCATCTAGGATGCAAACCTCGTTGATGTCGCCGGGCTATGGATGGGATGGTAGATGAGCATCAACAATGGCTAGAGGAGAGGAAAACTCCTAATTTTGAAAAGGAAAACACAAAGAAATGAATATCTATGCAGTAGAGAGCCATAATAGTTTATAAATTAAAACAATGATCTTTTATAGTTATGAATTTATAAATTTGGTGAACGATGGATATTTTGTGTGATGAATTTATAACTTTGGTTCCAAATGGATATTTTTAGTGACATGAATTTATGATTTTGGTTCTATATGGATATTTTTAGTGACATGGATTTGTGAAGTTGGTGGAATTTATGAACTTATAATGAATAGTATATAATAGTATATATTTAATGACTATCTATTAGATCATGATTTCTCCTACTGAAAAATTGTAATATATATATGTGTGTGTGTGTTAGACATAAAATGAGATTTTGTGAATGTTTCAAGTTTATTGTTTAGTATGTATGTGTACGTATTTAAAAATTTGCATAATAGTTCTTAAATTTTGAATTTGTATATGTATGTATGTATAGTTTAGTTTAATGATTTCGTACCATGCAATTATGCATCATATTTTTATTTTAAATGTACATGTACATACATTTAATTTTTAATTTTGTATGGAAATGCTCTTTGAGTTGAACAATCAATGTATATATGCATTTAATTAAATATATATGAGCTATTATATATGTTGCTCATCCTATTTCAATTAAATATATGATCTTAATTTTTGTATGCATCATGGACTATTTTGTATGATTTAATGCAGTGCATTATATCAAGCATATATCATGGATGATTTTAACATTGATGATATCATCAATCCACCACCAGCCTGCATCCACCTCCCTCCCTCCACCTCCACCCACCCTCCACCACCTCCCCCTCCCCCTCCCCCTCATATGCCACCTCGAGCACCTATGGCATCTGATGAGGCTCACTTGAGAGCACAAATAAATGATCAAGTCGCATCCTTATAGACACAAATCAATGCTATGCAGAGTCAAGCATTGATTGCTCCACATGTGAGACATTTTGCATCTGTAATGCAAAATGTTGTTGATTCCATCAGGATGATCGATTATGATCTTGATAGGCATCGATGAGAGAGAGAACA
>VDFB02000523.1:9074-83040 GCA_007258455.2 Sequoia sempervirens | reverse complement strand
TATCTTACATAACTATTTAGATAGCACCAAAATTTTATGAAAACAAATTATTTTAATAGTTTTATGATATTTTGTTAACTAAAATATGTGGCTTTTTAAATTACTTTATTTTTACTTGAAGAGCTTTTTTTTATAGTATTCAAAAAGCAAAATGAAAACAAAACAAATTATTTACTTTATATGTTAATTTGTTAAATACATAGCTATTTTTTTAAATTAGAGATTTATTAAATAAGAGATCTTATAGAATATATCTCAGAAAAGGGAACAAAAATTACAAGAATACAAATCAGTAATTTATAGTTTAATGAAAATAAATTATTACATCAATTTTTTTTTTTTTTTGGGTAGTGAGAATGGCCTAGGGTGCCAATTTTGTTATATTTAAAATTCAAAAAGTTTACAGAGTAGCTGCTCCAAAAAAGTAGGGCCATATTATATTGGATTTTTTGTAGTTTATAAGAAAATTATATTCTAGCTTTCGAACACTTTTATTTGCTTCTTTGGAGGCAGAGAGAAAATGACAACATATTTAGGAACAAATTTTTGAATCCATACTGAAAGTGAGCTGAACATAAACTTTGCAAAATGAAAGCAAAAAAACATTAATCCATATACTTGTCAGTTGTCCATATCATTGTCACCCTCTTAGTTATTTGTTAAGAATGTGAAGGACCAGCCTATTCCATTTGTAGGGGCAACTTTGTAGCACATTTGTGGAAGTTTATGCCATAACTGTCTTGGTTCCTTTGATGATCTTCACTACAATCTGTGGAGAGAATACTGACTGGGAGCCATGGTCCAGCTATTGTATTACCATGTATCATCCAATTGTCCTTCCTCGGAGGGGAATCCGCATTGATAACAGTTGAATCTAAAACATATTTTAGTCCCATTCTGCAATGAGGTTGGATTAGTGCCATCATAAATGCCTGTATTGTCTCTTCAACTTCTCCTGCATCCACGATAAATGTTATAGACATAGAAGATATATCTGCAATCACACTATATTAACGGTCTGTGACGATAAATGGCTCGCCCTGAACAATTTTTATGGGATGTATGATTATGGTCGAGTTTGTTTTGAACACCTATTTTAGTCTTAAATTGGAGATGCCTCTGATTAGGGCTATTGAGTAGTCTTGCATTTGAAGCCATGGCTGAAGTTAAAGAAACGAAAGAACAATATGGCATTATGTACATTGTATATCATCTAGAAGAATTTGAAAATTTGATTGTCATCATTATCTGGAGATGAATTGGTACTCAAGAGGGCACAAGATATTAAGTTTTGTATGCTTAGCATTCCTCCATCCAATTGCATTATTAATTGCATTGTAGAGATACCATCAGCATAAGATGTGATTGGGTTAAATATGAACATGTATTATTTGAATAATTTATAACAAATGTTCAGAAGCTTTCAGTGTAGCGTGAAAATTGCTAGTAATTTGGTCTTCTGGCATATAGGCTGCATGGTTAGCAAGGAAATCTGCGGCCACATTAATTTGACTATACCCATGACTATATTGAAATTCGCTAGGTTATCTAGTAATGGCCATATTTGTGTTAGAATATTATTCAGTTTCCAAGTTGGTGAGCCTCTTTTCTTGATTGCATTAATAATTATCATAGAATTCCCCTCTATTTGCACTTTACTAATGTCAAGTTGAACACAAGTTTGTAATCCTAGTTGCAATGCCTATGCTTTGGCTTCAATATTGGTTCCATACAGGAGTTTTCATTGTGCAGCTCCCACTAGTCTTTCTAGAGAATATCTGATCAGGCATCTAACTCTTGATGGGCTAGGGTATCCCTTGGATGTACCATCAAAATTAAGCTTAAACCATTCAATTGCTGGTGGAGTCTATTTGAGCCTGTCTTGAGGATTAATGGAAGAATTAATTCTGTTACCCCTAGTAAACGGGGGTACTTTTAGCCATGGCCATCTTTTTCTTAGTTTATTATCCCAACAGTTGAAGGATTTATTTTTCATAGATTGGGAGAAAAGCATAGTTGCATGGAGACACATCTCCAACCCCTAGGACGCATCTCAGATACTCGTAACCGTTTCCCAATACCAGTTTCCCCGTACCAAAAACTTGTCAGAGACGTCTCCTCATTTTTTCATTTAAAAAAACATAAAAACCCTAAGTTTCCATATGAAAAGAAAAAAAATAAATCCACATTTCTAAATTTCAATGTGTAATATCAAATATGTAGACATTTGTGTGTTTAAGCATTAAATTTAATGTTAAACTTTACCAATGTTCTTGTTTTGAAAGTTCAATGTCATGATATTTTCAATTTTAATGTAGCAATTTTATAAATTATTAAATTATATTAAAAAAATGGCATCTCCAAGTACCCCAGTCTCCTATTTTCAGAAATAGATGTACTGGTATTGGTACTAGTCTCCCATACCTGTACCAGTACCAGTCTCTTGGCAACTATGGAGAAAAGTTTATTGTTAATTATTCTCTATTGTGTTCTCAAATTTAGTAAGGAATAAACTCACAGGCATCTCCTTATTCTCGAAAATACGTCTGTATCTTTCCTTCAAGATTTCCCATATTGCCACAGATAGACTAATTATCCAAATACTTTGCTTGCTTTTGAATGATCAGCTAAGAAGTGAAAAGCTGCTTTACATCGTTTGGGAGAGCACTGGCTCAATTGAGCCTGGCACAGAGCCATTGCGAACATCGAGCTGCAAAGGAACATCCAATCACTAAATGATCTATTGTTTCTTCTTTAACACATGATGCTTCTTAGTGGATCTTGGTAACAAAGCCTTCAAAATTTGTCTGCTGTCAATTTTCTTTCGTGAATGCTAGCCCAAGCGAAAGTTCCTGCCTTAGGTAGCATAGTTTATGCCAACAAAGAGAAATTGGCCAATCTAGTTTGCAGGAAATACTTTTTTCAATTATGTAACTAGCCTCTTCCAATCCATTCCATCCCTGATGATAAAACATCTTCCACGGTTTCCTTTCCTGTAAATATATTCTTGAAATGGGAGGTGTTCCATTGTTTCAAACAAGTTTTTATGTGATTAGGTTTTCTAAACAGAATAAAAATCTTTGTGCCTCTCTCCTTAGGTGCAGAATATGACCACTTTGTTATTTTGGTAACAAAATCTGGATCTCAAAGCTACATGTTCTCAAATTTGAAGGGTTTCTTGGCGGCCTGTCATCTTGTATTAGGAATATATTAGCCCTTGATATATCCATTTTACGCTTGATTAAGCATCTTTTGTTATGGGTATTTAAGCCCCAAACATTCCATGCTTTGATTCTCATTGATTGCTCAGGACCATACTATTTCTTGTACAATCTAACTTTCGTTTGTCCCTCGGCTGCTCCTTCAGTCTCCAGGAGTTATTTTCTTGATATTCTGCCTCTCCTTTTGTGATCTTCATAATTAGGTTTCTCTAATTGTGTATTGGTTTGGCGAATTGATCTTACTTCCAGAATGCCCAAGTCATTTTCCTCCTTTGTTGATTCTGAACCTTCTCCCAGATGCTCTGATTTGTCAATTTTTGATGTCCCATCTTCTTCAATTCTGGGGGAATCCAAAATATCAACATTGTTTGAGATGCCCAAGGAATCTAAGGCAGTCTCAAATGTTGATTTGTTTTTCAAGGTATTAGGGGTTTCAAAATGATTTTCCAAAAGATGGTGTTTTCTTGTTAGTTAATTTTTGTCAAGTTTCACAGTGTGACCTAGATTGCCATGGAGACTGCTAACACATTCTCACTTCAAGCTAAATTTTAATGGACCCAAAGTAGTATCGGATAGGTGAGCATTTGTAGAATATTAGAAGATTTTTGATTCACATTATAAAATCGTATGCAATAATGCAACTAATATACGATTTGTTGTACCCAAAACCAAATTTTTTGCTTCATCAAGGCATTTTGTTTAAAAGAGTCTAGATCTTACTAAAATGATGTCAAGTATAGTTTTTGGGCAATATCAAGCATGGAGTTTTGTATGTGTTTTGTCAGTCAAAGGCAATACCCATTGATTAGAACCTAAATCAGAGACTTAGAATGAAGCACTTCACGGTGGAGGAGCATTTCACAACGACAATTATACTTTTGAATGGTCATTTCAATGATCAAAACGAAGATTCCAGTGGTCAGTTTTTGAAGATTTCTCAAAGAAAAGCAGAATTGCGCCCCTGTAGCCCAAGGGCGCCCTTCTTTTTGAAGGCCTAAATTTTGTTGAAAATGCTCATGAATACAGTCAATCTCTTTAGAATTAGTCTGCCTATCCAATGAGCTATCCTGTGAGGTGATCCGAGACTCGTAACTCTGGCAACTGGCGACTGAAGTTGAAGATTCTTAAGTTACAGTTTGCAGAAGCTTGTCCTTTTTGAGCTTTTGCGCCCTTGTAGCTCAAGGGCGCACTTCTTTAAGCGGTGTCAGATCTTGGTATTTATGATGATTGATGTGTTCAATTTCTTCACGACTAGTCCGCCTGTTCAACGAGTTATCGTGTGCAGTGATCCGAGATCCGAGGCTCCGACAGCTGACGTCAAAAAATGAGGTTGCAGAGTGAGTTCATATCATAAAGCTTCTTCAGATGGTAAATTGCGCCCCTGTAGCTCAGGGGCGCCCTTCCAAATGACCCCTGAGATGGTTGAAATTGCTGATGAGGTCCTCCTGAGATTTGTGCTACTCTACTCCAGCTTCGTGATGCACCAAGTTGCCTGTCGATCCGTCATTCCAAGTGATCGTGGCAGAATTTCTATCAGGCACGTAATTTCACGGGCGGACTGGCATAAAGTTTTCATTGTATTTCTGTAGGCTAGGGGCGCCTAGCCTTTAGGCCTGTCAGATGAAGTTGTTCGCTTTCAAAGTCTTCACGGCATTTGAGCATAATTACTTAAACTATTCAATGAGCCCAGCCATCAGTCTTCGGGATTTTGCAAACGCTCATACGTGCGAGGTCTTTGGTGAGATGCTGAAAAACGAGGACAACTCAGAAAATGGCCAAGTCTGGTCGTCTATTCCATCTTGGGAAAGGCGCCCTTCTTTTTGAGGTCTTAGAAGCAGTTTTCTTGCTTTGTCGCCTCCAGAGACGTCTCTTGTAGGTCCTCCTAGCTGCGCATTAAGACAAACGGTGCTCGAATCGGGCCACTCTAGCTCCAGATATCAGAGGTCGAAGTAGGGCATCTGGTTGAGAGTTGTACTGTTGTCAAAATGGTGTTTGAGCCTTTTCAGGCCAGGGGCGCCCTCACTTTTGAGGCCCTTAATGCGGCTGTCAGATGCCTTGCATATATCCGTTGGATGCAGAATGCCTCTAGTCACGCAGTGAGCTTGGTTGCCTGTCAGCAGGGTTCACCGTTCGTCGCCAGCAGTCATTTGAAGCATCAGATGGCAGTTTGGGAAAATGGTTGTCTGGTGTCGTAAAATCAATTTAATCAAGGGCGCCTAATTTTTTGAGGTGTTAAATGATGGATTTTGCAGTGACGACTCCCAACAGACATTTCTTCCTTGCTTTGCAGACTTTGCGATGAATATACCAGTTCAGTCTCAGCATCATCTGGTCACTCGAAAATCAGTGTCGAAGTTGGCCAGTTGTAACTTTGTAGTCAGGTACAAAGTAGGAAGTTAATAAAAAGTGCTATATCTTGAGCAAATGGACGCATATGAGGCCAAGTAATGACTTTTTGAAATCATTGAAGTTTGCTGGTGAATCCTAAAGCTTCATTCGGTTTGTCAACTGAAGTTAAATAATATTTAATATTTATTCTTGCATTTTCAAGCATAAAATGGCGATTTTCTAAAGTTGGCGCCCTCTTTGTGCTGGGATTTCAAATTGCATGATTAATATTATTTTATTATTATTTTTTTCTGAACTCAGTGTCAGTATCAGTGTAACTGGAGGGGTCCAATCGGAAGCCTTCTATTTCAGTCAGGGTTTTAAATCTTGCAGTTCACAAAATGGATCTAGTTCACAATCATCAGCAAATTTGAAGAACAGGGGCGATTTTCATAGAAGAAAGAGCATAGAAAAAATGTCTTTTTCCTCCTTGATTCTCAGATTTCTTTCAAAATACAATTCGCATGTTCCTGAAGTTGGCAAATTTGACTAGTCTGGACATCTGGATCATTTCAGTATAGCTTCCTCGAGTTACAATCGTGCGCTTGAATTTTTAGGAATTTTTAACTTTAGAACATCCGTTTTTGAGTTTCTAATTTTCTCAGCTGAAAATTCTTTGCACAGTCGAGTAGAAGTCATATTTTCTCATTTCCGACGTTTTGGGTTGTTTTAGAATCTTTTTCTGGACAAAACCCATTGTTGTACCCCAAATAAATTTTTTTTGGCATTCTGTGTAAATTGAGCTAAATCTTGTTAAAATGCCATGAAAGGTCAGTTTTAGGTCAAACCAATCATAGAATCTTGGTGGGTTTCTGTCAAGGAACACATGTACAAAATTCTGAAAAATTGAAAATTAGGGTTTTTTCCCCTATTTTCAGGGAAATCCCCCGAAAATAGGACCTTCCCAGAAATGATCGAAAATGATTTTGATAGGCTTAAAAGGCTTCACGATCACATTGGTCAAGTCAGAATCATCAAAAGACACGTTTTACTCTGGTGGGTCTATTTCTCTTTTTCAGGAACGAAGTTAGGAGCTCCACAGCCATTAATGGCAGATTGGCCAGTACCAGGTGCTGAAAGCTAAGCTTCAAAAGCTTCAACGACACAACCATGGCGGAAAAGGTCGAAAAAGATGCTGTTTGACGAAGGAGATTCCTGAAAACGAAAAAGGTCAAAATTTGACTAACTCTGGAGATGTTACGAAGGGGAGATTGCTCACATGTTGAAAAGGCGCCTTTTTCAAGCAGGGGCGCCCATGATCTTTGAAGGTCAAATGAAGTCAGTAAGATCATCCGAAGTAGTCATTCTCAACGTTTGATTGCTGGCTCAACAGTGAAACAAACATCCAAATCATCTGATGAATGGATCGTAAGCGGCTGCTGACAAAGCAAAAAGAGGCAGTTGAGGAACTATCAGGAAACCACAGATAAACGATGAAGTTCTAAGAAAAAGAGCCTTTTCAAAAGAAAGGCGCCCTTTCTTTTGGACTTCCAGATGCTGACCAATGACAAAAGGCTTCCTTTGATAACCTTCTCAGCTCAAGCAAATCTCGGAAACGCAACTGCAAGCATCAATACCTGACAGAGCAGTCAACGGATAATCTGGATCAAAGTAGGCAACTTGTCAGATGAAAATAATCAAGCTAAAAGGCAAAAGCGCCCTTTTCAAGGAGGGGCGCCCTTGGATAAAGGAACCCTAATTTGAGATCCAGATTTCCCGAAGACAGTCATTCTTAGCAGAACAGAGCTGGGTACCTGATGAAACATCAAGTGAAAACATCTGACTCTCCGATCAACGAGAAATCCAGATCAAGGCACGAGAGGTCATTTCAGAAAGCTGAAGAAAGAAGATTGAAAAAATCACTAAGGCACTGGCAAAAGCGCCTTTCCTTGGGAAAGGCGCCCATTCTTTTGGAGCCCTAAACTCAGCTTTTTATCATCATCTCTCCCAGGCACTTCTCTTCAGTTTGGATCTAGCTCCGCAGTGAATGTGTCCGTGACGTCTCAGGATCAACAGACAACGCTAGATTCAGGATCAAACAGAGGGTTTTCAGGAGAAAAATACTTGAAAAACTTGCAAAAGACCAAAAGGGACGCCCAAAAGAAGTCAAAGGTCATTTGTTGACTAAAGTCAAAAGCTTTTTGAGTTAAAGTTGGCTAAAACGCTCCACGATTGGTGGAAATCACCTTTTTAACTTTAGATCAAGCCAAAATCACCTTTTGAGCTTGAGTCAGGTCCCCAAATTTGTGGATCTGAAGCTTAGACATATATATTCAAGGTGAAGGCGTCCATTTCATTATTTCATTGCAGGTTGAAAGATAAAAACAGCCACAAAGCTCTCAAGGACGCCATTGAAGATCTGAAGGAGGTTTTCATCCGTTCTTCATTTTTATTGCAGATCTGAAGCAGGAAAGGATTGCTATTTTTGAGGATTGGACTAGAGATAGATTTTTTCAAGAAGATCAAATAAAACTTCCAATCCATCTTCTGTCTTTTTCCTCTCTTCTTGTCTTAGGTTTTCTTACATTTGACAGAGAAAGCAACAGGCTACATCAGATCAGAACTACTGGATAGATTCAACATTATTTTTCAGAGAAACCCATCTCGACAAATTTTCCAAAATCAGCAAACTTGCTGCCCCTATTTTTGGGGGTTTTACCGAAAAAGTTTCAGAATCCAAATTCTGAGGAACTGGGTTTGTTCAGCATTGAAGCACGAACAAAACCCATGTGCCAGATTTTTTCCGGAAAAATACTTCTCGGCAGGGCGCTATTTTTAAGGGTTTCCGAAAATCATCTGAACTAGGTCAAGCTTACAGTCAATCTTCAAGTTTTTCAGGATGCAGTACTCTCAGGTGCAATACGAGACCAAGACGGTCTTACTCCATGATTACCTGAAAACAGTTGACACAAATCTACACCAAGTAAATCCAGTGGTCGATTTGGAGCAGTTAGAAGGCATGAATCAAATAACATTGCAGAATATCGAAGAATCCGGATTGCTGCAAGCCGCATCAATTCCCATCACACTACAAAGCGTAGAGCTCGTAATCGCTTGTATCAAGCATTACAACCCTACCACCAGAGAAATCAGAGCAGCAGATGGAAGAATTGTTTGCAGTTTAAAGCCTCAGGATATCGAAAGATGTTTTGATATTCCCTCACATCCTAACAGCAAAGTCATATCATTGACGGAATGTGAGAAAGCTTTTGAGACGGCTAAGGACAAATGTCAAAGGATAATGGCCGAAAAATGGCTGAAAGTGACAAAGGTAAGCTTGCCTAAGTTGTTGGGGCGAGGAGAATGTAAAGACGAGTACGCAGTGTTAATCACTCTACTCAACAGAGTCACTGGAGAAGAAGATGGTCGTCAATTCCAGCCATGGATGTACTATGTCATCGCTAAAATCATTGGCAGGAGGGAATACTATGACTGGGCCACTTTGATCAGTGACACACTCCACCGACAAATCACTGGGTATCTGGAAGCTCATAGGTTCCACATGTGCTCTTACCTAGTATACCTAATAGCCTTCCAAGGCGATTTTAGGTTATTGAACAATGTGGGAACCTTAGGTGTGCAGAAGGTTCACGAGTATTTCACACGTCTTGAGTTTACTCAAGCGGAAAGACACTTCAAGAAGACAAGTGATCACTTCACCATGCACATAGTTCGTGAGCTTAACCATGAGATGCACGTGCGTATTTCACAGACAGCCAGAGAGGCAATGGCGGATTGGGCAGATTGGTTCATCCAATTTCCCACATTCTCCTACATACGCGTGTATGGCTACATTGGCCACCCCGCCATGCTACCAAGACACCCTTCGGATAGGGTAGTCTTCATGGAGTTCCTAAGACAGTTGTCCGAGGTTCATATCCACTTGCGCCTGAAGAGGAAGACAGCTGTTAACTTTCCCGTTGAAATGGGACTATATAGATGTGGATTCGCGGCAGATGCAAAGATGATGGGTCAAGAAACAGTGAGGTTTAACCTCAAGTATCTCATTAATAGAAGATCCTATGATCCCAGAGGACTCTATGCAGCACACCTCGAGCAACACTCGTCACATAAGTCTTCTATAGAAGATTATTGGGTGAATTGTAAAGACGAGTATGAAGTGCGAAGAAGGAACTACAGCAGATTCAGACTCCCACAGATTGCTGATTTCATGTCAGCAGACATTGAGGGCCTGTCAGATGGTGAAGGGGAAGTCATTCTCCCCACATTCTTCGCAGATTCAGTTGACTCCCAACCGCTCCCGAGAGTGGATTGGTATGCCAAAGAGGATACATCTATAGAAGAAAGAACGAGTAGAGTGGTTAGAAATAGCCAACTCTATCTCGACAACAAGAAATCAAGGAAGGTGATACCTCACAGAACAGAGCCGCCATAGGTTCAGTCTACACCACCTTCCACTTCAAGAAGGAAACCAAGGCAGAAGCAATGGTGCAATCCTCCCCGAGGGATGAGGATGTCAAAACCTAGAACACAGAGGACACCAGTGGAGAAAGCCACACATAGTCCTGAAATAATCATGGGTATTGCTGCCCCGCAATTAAAGAGTAGAGATCAAGCAATTCTCGATTCAGCGCAAGGTCACGGTGAGGGAACCAAGCAAAGTTAGTGAAGTTGTTGAAGAACCAGTATCGAGCCAATGACAGAGCGAATAAAGAGGGCCGTTTGCCAGAATCCGGGTGGGTTCGTTATGGAAGCAGAGTCAACATCACCAAAGTGACGTAACACGTGTCCTCATCGACTTGGATTCGCCATCGAGAGACATTGCTCCAGCACAGTCTCACACATCTAGCGTTCAAGGGCCTCACGTCCCTCCTAGTGAAGTTCGCCGAGATTCTATTTGGCTCGAAGGTTTCCTAGGAAGAAAGAGGGAAAAACCCTCAGATGAACTTTTCTGACTTACCACCCCACCACGTCCCACAAGACACGTCGGCGAAGAGGCTAAAGAAACAAGTTCACATAGAAAGGAATGCAGAGTGCGAGATCATCATAGAGACTGCCGCTCCACCAGTAGAGAAAAGCATACACGAGGTTCAAGTAGAGGACTACACTTTGTCTCAACTTAACCTCGGGAAGACTACACGACAGGTGGAGGCGGATCTTCTAGGAATAGCTTCGGTGAGCGTACAAGAAAGGATGGCAAAGGATGGTAAGGAAAAGGCAGCCTTAAAGGCTGAAAATCAGAAACTGAGGTCTTACATAACCAGCTTGATACATGGCACACCAAACGTCTCGGCCCTACCAGCAGGACTACTAGATCTCCCCACGAAATGTGTAACCATCGGGTAATTGTTAAATGCATCTAATTTGAGAAATCCCAGTGGATGAGCTTTGTTCCCTCGGCGGTAGATGCGATCGGGCTTAACCCATACTGATAGAGCACATGAACTCGGTGCGGAGATCCAGCCTGAACAAAGGACGCGTAAAAGAGGCTTGAAGATTCGAAGCACAATTGCAGATTCGCAATGGCGACATCAACCTGATAATTGGCGTCGGGGCAACATCTTTGCCTGGAATGGAACAAATTTGGCCATACGCAGTGCTCACCGACGCCATTCAAGAGAGTTGATTGATTACGGAGCGTGGTTGCCACTATTATTCAAATCAGCGAATGCCGCAAATATCTTTCCCTGGGTAGCTGGAAATATCGCTGAGGTGGTACCACGCTGAAGCAGACCGGTATTGCAACTGGCTTCAGTGGATGTCATCCGGCAGCGACCTTCTTTGACGATTCAGAGGGTTTGTAAGCTGGCTAAGGTAGCAGCTTTATCAACCAAGGTAGAAGAGGCAGCATCTCAATGCATTGACTTCGGAAATCAGCTCACAACGGGTGAGGTCATGCTCCGACGCCACGTCATCATCCTACAAAGCATTAACTCCCCTGGGTCGGCGAAGTCAAATAATCAAATGACGGCGACATCAAGGATTAATGTACAGCCATACGCACTTAAAAGGACGCCATACATCCTCCAAGTGGCATTCATGAGACTTGAGTTGACTTGATGCTTCTTTCCAAGTCAACTCAAGGTGCTATTAAATGTAGTTGGAGTTAACTTGATGCTTCTTTCCAACTTTAACTCCACTTTCCTTAAATCATGCATTGTCAGATCCCACTAATTAAGGATGTCTAATTGGCTTCCATGATTTGTGGATCTTAGATCTCCACTAAATGTGGATGTGCTCATTTGAGGGATACTTTACATTTAAGTTCACCTTTAGTTTGCTTTCAGTCAACTGAAGTAGTTTCCAGTTGCCTCTTTGTTTACTTTCAGTTAACTGAAGTAGTTTTCCAGTTAACTGCTTGTTCCCCCTTTTTAGGAATAAATCTTGCTAATTGATCGGCAAGAACTCATTGTTAACTCAAGCGGAGATTTTGGGTTGCCTCCACTCCTTTGAGTTCTATAAATAAGAGCTTTGGGCTCATTATTTGTTTAACTTTTACTTGCTATGCAAAATTGTTGCGCCATTGTTGCCAACAGCTTTGAAAGCGAATACTTGTTCACTCTTGGATGAGAGTTCGTTGGACGATTGTAATTGTGCATGATTTCGTGCCTTTGCTTTCCCAACTTTTGTAGTTCGTTGATGAAGCATTGAAGAAGAATATCAGAAGGCGCTTGCATTTTGATCATCTTATTTGAGTTGTGTCTACGTCTTGTGTCTAATAGCTTGTTGTCTCATTTCCCTCCTCGGATAGGAGTCCCTCCTCCTTGGATATTTGTTATTGACAGTTATCGTTTGATGTTGTTTAATGTATTGACTTCCAAGCTATACTTCGGATAGGAGTCCCTCCTCCTTAGCAAGCTCGTTGGCCAAGGCATCGTGACTTTGTTGTTTCTAGTAAACTATTTCCTAAGCCCATACCTCGGATAGGAGTCCCTCCTCCTTGGCAGGTCTCAGATCTAGTTTACCGTGTAGAGTGTTTGCTTGTACCAACCTTATCCCGGTGTATACCCGAGAGTTCAGAGCCTCGGTCATATTCTCTGGAGACGGCGAATTCAAGTGATCCAACCATCCCATTCCCGCTCCTTTACCCTCATGCTCTGTTTACCTTGAAGGTATTGGATAGATAGAAGCTAGTTAGTCGTAGTTAAGATCTGCAGAAACCAGAGAAAAGCTTAGCTACGGCGCATTGTGTTTATGCACCCTTGTGTCCTGCCGCTGAAGCATAAAAAGATAGGAACTTAGTTAACATTTCCCTTCCCTACGCATTGCTCCCAGCAGAGAGGGACTTCTCCTCTTTAAATAACGAAGAAGTGTTGCAAAACATTTGAAATAGCTGAACGTTTACAATCAGCACTCCAGAGGTGCTAATTTAAACGCCAACACCCATATCTCAGATTTTTTGCCGAAAATAAATCTTTAGCAGGCTATTTTTAGCTTTTCAGAAATCTTGTCAGAACATAGTCGAGTTCACAGTCAACAGGCGAGTTTTTCAAAATGCAGTACACTCAGCACAAATACTGGACCAAATCAGTCCTTACTCACGACTTCATCAAGACAGTTGAGACAAATCTTCACAAGGTGCTGCCAGAAGCAGTCTTAGATCCAGTCAAGATCATAGATTTGATTATTTAGAACATTCAGCAATCCGGGTTATTAGAGGCTGCTTCCATACCTATCTCCGTTCACTGTATTGAGTTCGTGATGTCTTGTATTAAGCATTACAACTCTGTTACTCGTGAGATAGTGTCAGTTGATGGACGAGTTATTTGCAATCTCAAGCCTTTGGACATTGAAAGAAGTTTTGGTATTCCTCAGCATCCAAACAGTCTAGTTATTTCCATGGAGCAGTGCGAGCATGCATTCAATGCGGATGCGGACAAGTGTTAGAACAAGATGGCAGAAAAATGGTTAAAGCAAGCGAAGAACAGATTGCCAAACATTGTGGGTCGTGGTGAGTACAAGGATGAATACGCGATTCTAATCACACTCTTGAATCGTGTCTTAGGTCAGCCACATGCAAATGTTTTCCAGACTTGGATGTATTACATCATTGGTCGCATCATATCTGGGCAAGAGCATTATGACTGGGCATCCTTCATCAACGATATTATCTACAAGCAAATTACCGGTTTCTTGGTTGCTCATGAGTTTCACATGTGTTCGTATCTCGTGTACTTGATTCCTTATCAGGGTCAGTTCTGAGGATTAAACACTGTGGGCATTCTTAGTGTTCAGAAAGGCTATCACTATTATGATCAGCTTGAGTTCACTAAGGCTGAACGTCATTTCAAGCGTGTTCACGAGGCTTTCTTGACCTATACAGTGAGAAATTTGGACCGGGAGTTGCACATTTGTATCTCGGCAGTTGCTAGAGCAGCGATGGATGGTTGGGCAGATTGGTTTATTCAGTTCCCGACATACACTTACATTCGAGTATATGGATTTATAGGAAATCCAGCTATGCTTCCACGCTATCCTTCAGATAAGACAGTTTTCATGGAGTTCCTGAGGTAGTTGCATGATGTTCATCGTCTTTTGTGTCGCAAACAGAAATTATCTGCCAATTTTCCTTTTCAGTTTGGTATATATTGGTGCAGGTCAGCAGTTGATGCCAAAGTTGCAGGATAGGAGCTCGAGAGGTATCATCTCAAGTATCTTGTTGAAGCTTGTGACTATGATCTTCGAGGTCATTACACAGCTCGCCTCGGTGGTCGCGCATTTCATAAATCTTCTATGGAGGATTATTGGGCCAATTGCGTGGATGACTTCGAGGTTCGCAGACGTAGCTATGGCCGCTTCTCTCTCTCATAGATTTCTGTCTTCTTGTCAGAAGATGTGGGAGGCTTATCATATGATGAGGGAGAGGTTCTTCCTCAGTTTTTCAGAGAGCAGGTTTACACACAGCCGTTGCCAGCAGTTGATTGGTACGCCAAGGAGTACGCAACAGTAAAGGAGAGGTCAAGTAGAGTTATTCAGAACAGTATACTTTACCTCGACAGCAAGAAGACCAGGAGGGTAAGTGTTCCTAGAGCAGAGCCGCCAGTGGTGGATCCTTCGCTACCTTCCTCGTCAAAACCCAAACAAAAGAAGAGGAGTAACCCTCCTAAGAAAGGTCAAGCGCTAAACAATTCAAAAGGTAAGACGCTTGCCATTAATACACACACGGAGCCTGACAAACAGCCTATCACAAAGCCAGTTCAGAGGCCAGTTCAGAGTCCACCAGTGCCTGAGGTTCAACCTCAAGTTCCTACATCAGTTCTGGAGCAGTCACCAGTCCCAATTCGCATTGAATTGGACTTAGACTCCCCATTTCGCAGTAGTTCCTCTATATATTCACTCTTGTCAGTACCTCCTGTTGCTAGTACAGACCCTTCCAGTAGCATTAGCCAAGACCATTCTTGGATTGAAGCTCAGCTGGGAAGGAAGAGGAGGCAACCATCCTATGTCCTTAATCATTCAGATTTTGATCAAGTTTACCAGGATGTGCCAGACAAGAGGATCAAGAACATGGTCCACGTGGAGAGGAATACTGATATGGAAATCATTGTCGAGATTGCTATACCTCCATAGGGGAAGAGCTTGGCTGAGGTGGAATCTCAGGACTTTGAGTTTATCACAGTCAACCTTGGTTGTAGCACACGCTAGACTTAGGTTGATCTCCTACAGGTTGCTACAGACAGTGCCAGGGATAGAATGCTGAAGGACGGAGAAGATAAGGCAGCCCTCAAGGCTGAAATCAGACAACTTCGTCAGTATATTTCTAGCCTTGTACATAGGTCAGATGTCACCACCACACTCCCACCGATGCTTGAGCCTCCAACAGAACAAGGTCAACTTAATCACTTAGTTGCATATGGCAAGCGTTTGGATGAATGGGAGGAGGAGTTCGTTGCTAGAGGCCGTTCTATGCTCACAGAGTTATATCAGTTGCGGTACAATGCACGAGAGCTCCGTCTACGTCTCTAGGATGAGGAGCAGGACATGGCAATTAGCAGACCCCGGGATGAGATTATGATTGCTCACCTGAGTATGGCACATGATGCAGTCATAGATGTAGAGGACAAAGAAGCTATCTACTCTTGGAAAACACAGTTGGTTTTCAAGGTAAAGATAGAGGAGACTTTGGCGTCAGAGTTGGCTGAGAGTAGAGAGCATGTTACTAGTGCACTCCAGTTTGTGAGAACCTTAGTTTCTTGCTTACCGTGTCGATATCAGATCGAGGGTGGTGCCTATGTTGAGCTTACTGATGTTCAGTTAGAGCTCCAAGCACTCATTCATACTATTTTCAATGGGGAGACCGTTGGCTGTAAGATTAGTCAACTTACAGTCATGTTAGCATTGTTTGATGAAGCAACAAGGAGCAGGGGTGAACTTTAGTCCCAGATCACAGTTGGTGAGGACATGCTGCACAGACATAGCATACTTCGGCAGAGTATCATAGCTCCAGAGGGTGATGCAGTTAACAATCTCGTTGAGGGATTGGTTGCTCGAGATCACGGCCAGTAGACTTCAGTTCCTACCTCTCAGGATAGACATTACACACAGGAGTTAAACTTGGCATTATCTTCTCAAGTTGACTCGCTGTCTTATCTCATGCATGTCTATTCTGGGATTATCTTTGTTCACTTGGAGTTACATGTAGGGTTTACGTTAACTGATGGTAGTGTTCCAGTTAACTTGCTTTCAATAAGGACGTGCATGCTTGCACATTGTCCATTTTTAGATTAGATGTTTCGGTTAATTGATGGTAGCTTTCCAGTTAACTGTATAGTTTACTTTATTAGGGCTTAGCAATAAATCTTGCATGCATTGCAAGACTGTAGTTGACTCAAGGTGATTTTAGGGTTCCCTACACCTTTAATGTCTATAAATAAGAGTTTTTGCTCATTTGTACATAACTTTTGCACGAGAGAGAAATATATGCTGTGCCCACCTTGCCTTCAATATTGCTCGTTCTGGGGCGGGGGCCCTAGCTCGGTTGGCTAAGTAATTCCGTTGCGGCTCTGTTGGTCACGAGTTCTAGTCTCCCCCCTGCGGGTACCGGAGGGCGTGCCGCCAGCCATGGCTAAAAAGTTTATTGTGCACTGCAGCCGGTTGCCACCCCGCCAGCCTCCAAAAAAAAAGCTTTCAACAATCAAAACAATAATTTTGCCGGGCGTGGTTCGTGGTCAAGTCGCTTGTTGTAGTGACGGCCACCAGGGTTCAAACCCTCGCTGGGCCAAAGTGCTCGCAGGCCTTGTGTCTTCGCTGGCCTTTGTGCTCGCAGGTTTGGTTGTTTCTTGTGGTTTGTTGTATCCGGTTCATAGCTCCGGTCAAAAAAGCGTTTACCCCTAATAATATGGGTGCATTGCACCTTTTAAAAAAAAAAAAAAAATATTGCTCGTTCTGTATTTGTTCATGCGTTTTTGCTATTATGATGAATTGTTATGCCACATAGGGTTTCATGCAATTATAATGGTGAATTCTTTCCTTAGTTAGATCAAATCTGTTTTGTGTTCAATAAACTTGTCCAGATTGAGCTGATAGTTGTGCCACCTTGCCTTCAAGTTGAGAATCTTTACTTGGTTATCGTGTGATGTGTGTGAACAATAAACTTATTCAGATTGAGCTGATAGTTGTGCCACCTTGCCTTCAAGTTGAGAATCTGTATTCAGTTTATCGTATGTTGTTGTTTCCAGTAAACTTGTTTAGATTGAGCTGATAGATGTGCCACCTTGCCTTCAAGTTGAGAATCTATACTTGTTTATCGTCAGATAGTTATCCTTGCTCCATTTCCTCATGCTCTGTTTTCTTGAGGAAACTGGATAGATTTTAAGTAATTAGCCTAGTTGTAGTTAGTAATTTGCGAAACCAGAAAATACTTAGCTGCAACGTATAGAGTTTTCTTGTAAGCCTTGTACCTCTACAGCTGAGACAAAAAGACAGGAGATAGTTTAGATTACTTTTCCCTTTCCAAGCATTTTTTTTAAGCACAACGAGGGAGTTTCTCCTAATTTGAAGAGCACTCATTGCGTAGTGTGCATAGCTGTCTGTACCAACTCCTACTCTAGAGGTGTTAGTTGTTACGCCAACACGATTTACCACAAAGAATATGGCCGGAGCATCTGTTTTATGCAAAGAAGTTTGAATTGCCAAATTCATAGCAATCCACCATGTAACAATAACTTTTTTTTATAAATAAAGGAACATTGAAATAAGTGAATATGTTTAGAGTCTTAATTGGCAGCTGAACTTGAACTTCACAGGCCTTCTATATCCTAGCTCTCTCATCTGTGCTTCTGGTATATTCATAAGTAGAAGTTTACATGTCATGCAGTAGACACAATATTTATCTAGAAAATGTTTGGTACTACTAAGAAGTCAAGCTACAGACAAAGAGGACCTATTTTGAGAGTACAACTTTGTGACTTTCCAAGGATGATGAGTTGTTGTGTTGAAAAAGCAAGATAAGTCTCATGAAAGACCACAGACCAACCTATTTTTGGCCAAATCGATTGCATAAAATTAGACTTTGTCCGAAGGCCTAGCTATTATAATCACTGTTTTAGCAGACACTTTTTCATAAACAATAAAATATGGAGTGTTTTTATTCAAGTTGAAGGTAAGAATTCGCAACTATTTGGTTTTTGCAATGTCCCGCAATTAAAATAAGCAGTCCGACGTGGTTAAAGGAATCAAAAAGTGTTTTTCAACACTACTTTTAGATTAGACTTATTTTATTTTGGGCAGACCTCACTTGAGGCGCCAATCATGAATTTTTGAATTTTAATTTTTGTTTGTCTCTATCTGGCTGACATCCTAATTTGGCGAATAGATTAGTATTTATCTGGGATCGAGTCCTTTGGTTGATCATCACGGATTTTGGACGCACTGTCTTGCCATACATCACATAAGCATAGCTATTTGGCATTGGCACTCAGGGGTGAGCGTAGCTTCACTTCCTGAGAAGATTCGTGATTTGCTCTTAGTTCGCATTCCATTTAGATACTCTTTCAATTCATTGTGCAAGAGATTTAGCGGTCATCTTTCAGAGAGAAATCTTTCACAGGAGACACGATCTGGAATCAATACGCTGCCGTGGACAACTAACACATGGGTTGGATAGGTAGCGATTACTTGCCATCAAGGAAACACGGGGACGCGTCCCCTGGGTATTTGCCCCCCGTCCCCGTCCCGGTGCCGTTTCGGGGACAGGAAACGCGTAGGGGACGGCTGTCAGTCGTCCCCCAGAAGTCCCCGAAATTCGGGGACGTCCCCGATTGAGAGAAACGTCCCCGAGTGGACAGGGGACTGCCAGGCCGTCCCCTGGACGGATAGGGGACGCCTAGCCGTCCCTCGACCGTCCCGGGGACGGCCGGCCGTCCCCTATCGCACAGCAGCAAAAAAACACATAAAAATAAAGTTTTTTTTAAATTTTTTCTTTTCTAAAACATTGCTTTGTGGGCCCCACGCCTTCCCAACCCTAATATGGCCACTTAAAACATGTTTTTACCTTCATTTGATCTCATTTTAACTTGCCAAGATAAAATTGCAGCCAAGAGCAAAAGTGAGAAGAGAAAGAGAAGGGTTTGAAGGAGTTGTTGGAGAAGAAAAACCAGCACTTAGGAGGAAGAAAGGAGAGCATTAAGCAAGCAACCAACAAAAGAAGTGAAAGAGGTAAGTTAATCTCTCATTATCTTTCATTTTTTTTCATTTTTTTCTAAGTTAAAATGATAAAATGTATGATTTTTTGTTTTTTTTTTTAATTTTCAGTTTGCAAAAACCAAAAGAAAACAAAATGAGCAGCAATAGTGAAGATAGTGGGGATGTTGAGAGGGGGGAAGAAAACCAATCAATTCATATGGGGCAGCCTCAAACAAACCCATTTGATATCCCTTCTGAAGACTTGAAAAAATATGCAAAAGGCCCTTTTAATTCTAAAAAACCTCTTCTTCAACTAGCATCACGTATAGACAAAGGCAAAGGGAAAAACACTGGGGGTAGTAGATTGTGGCTATGTCACATTTGCAAAGAAAAATATAATGGGAGCTATACAAGAGTCTATTCTCATCTATTGGGTTTTGGAGGCCATGGGGTCAAGGGTTGTAAAGATATAAAAGATTTTGAGAGGATGGAGTGTTATAGATTGCACTTGGAGGCCGGAGGAAGGCCTATGGATCAGCTTATGCAAACTCAATCCGCACATTCAACCTCACCTATGCCCTCTATGCTTGGTAGTCCTAGTGTTGGTAGTGGTAGTAGTGGTGCGGGTGGTGTTCATATTTCCACAAGAGGGAAGAGGAAGGCTGCTACTTCTAGTGAGCAGCAAAATACAGTTGAAAATATGTTCAATGTGCAAGCACGAGATGTGGCAGATTCTTCCATTGCCAAATTTTTCTATGCCCATGCTATCCCATTCCATGTAGCACGTTCTCCCTACTTCAAACAAATGTTTAGAGATGTGGCAAATGTTGGTACCTCATACATTCCCCCTGGAGAACATAAATTACGTACTACACTCCTTGAAAAAGAATATTCTAAGGTGAGTGTGGTGATGGAGGACATGAGACAGTGTTGGATTAGAACAGGTTGCTCTATTATCATGGATGGGTGGACCGATATTAGACAACGGCCACTTATAAACATCATAGTCACATGTTCAGCTGGTCCATATTTCCTTAGAGCCATTGATTGTTCTGGAAAGCGCAAGGATGCAGAATTCCAATTTAATATTTTGAAAGAGGCTATAGAGGAGGTTGGGGCAACCAATGTTGTGCAGGTGGTTACTGATTCAGCACGTGTGTGCAGATTAGCAGGTTTGATGGTTGAGAGTGCTTACAAGCACATCTTTTGGACTCCTTGTTGTGTTCATGCGTTGAACAACGCATTGAAAGACATAGGGAAGATGGATTGGGTGCACCAGGTGGTTGTAGATGCTAGAGACATTCAGATGTTTATTTGCAACCATCACACCTCACTTGCCCTCTTTAGGACATTTTCAAGGAAGGAATTTCTCAAGCCTGTAGCAACAAGGTATGCTAGCTACTTTATTTTGTTAGAGAGGATGCTTGAGGTACAGGAGGCTCTACAGTTGATGATGGTTAATTCAGAGTGGAATAGATGGGCTATGGCAAGCACTGCAGAAGGGAGAAGCATCAAACAAAAAATTCTTGATGATAATTGGTGGTCCAATGTGAGGTAAAAAAATTGTTAATTAATAATTTGTTATTGATTGCTGATTTTATAAAAATATATATATATGATTTTATTATTAATATTTTTTTATTTTCTAAGTTCTAACTTGTCTTTTTTCAAATTTTTGTTTGCAGATTTGTTTGCTCCATCATTTCACCTATTGTGGATGTCATTAGATATGCTGATACAGACTCTCCAAGTCTTGGAGAGATTTATGAAACTTTTGACTCCATGCTTGGAAAAATGAAGAAAGCAATTTCTGATAAGGATCCTAATTCGGGATTATATGAGCAAAAAATTAGGCCCATTGTGACAAGGCGGTGGAACACTATGAACACCCCGCTTCATATGGCAGCCTTTGCTCTTAATCCCAAATGGTATGTACCTAGACCTGGTAGGATGCCTCCTTGTGATGATGATGAGGTGAAAGAAGGGTTTATGAAGGCCCTTGCAAAAATATATTCAATTGAGGAGGCCAGTCTAGTTCGTACACAGTTCACTGATTTTGTTAATCTCCGTGGTCCAACATTCGGCAAACCAGAGGCCAGGGTAGATAGAACTACAGTAGCTCAAAGGGATCCTATTGGATGGTGGTCATGGCATGGGAAGGATGCACCACAATTGAGGACGCTTGCTGTTCGCCTCCTTTCACAGGTAATACTTTAGATTATCATTAACATAATTTGATTTAGATGAGTGATAGTGTTGAAGTTTGAACATTTATATAATCATAATTTAAATTGAATGTCCTAATTAGTAAATTTAAATTACTAATTTAGTTTTTAAATTTTGTCTCCTCTCACAGGTTGCTAGTTCCTCTGCTGCAGAGAGGAATTGGTCAACATACGGCTTTATTCACTCTATCAAGAGGAATAGGCTGACCTCTAGACGGGCAGAAAAATTAGTGGCTGTGCATAGTGCTTTGCGACTCCAGGATCGTCAGACTCCTGAGTATAGACAGACTCCAGCATTACGATGGGATGTTGATCCAGAGGATGTCACACAAATTGATGAGGAGGAGAGACAGGAGGGATTGGTTGGAGTTCCATTAGATGAGCTAACCCCTCACAGTGACAGTGACTCAGACTATGAGTCTGATTTTGATGCAGTGTTGGCAGATGCCGAGTAGTGGCAATCATCATACTTTCTATTTCTATGTTTTGCCTTTGGACACTTGTGACTTTGTCATTTTGACATTTGTAGTACAAACTTGTAGCCTTTTGGGCATTTTATTATTTTATATCATATGCACATTGACTATTTGACATGAATTTGAATTATGGTCCATGGATGCAATTAGGTAGCTGTAGTATTAATTTGTTTGATAATTCGATTCTATGATGCATATGTCAATATGATTGGTGATTGTTATGATTATCATTACTCATATGAATATCTTAAATTTGAAATTTCCCTATATTTTTAAAATTTATCTCTCTCTCTCTCCCTATATATATATATATATATACTATACAGCCGTCCCCCCGTCCCCTAAAATCCCTAAAAAATTTGCCGTCCCCGAAACGCGTCCCGCCGTCCCGCCGTCCCGCCGTCCCGGAAACTTGGTGGAACATAGCTTGCCATCGCTTTGGCTGAGCCTTACGGCTCTGGTCGAGCGATCTTCTTTATCGTCCTGGGCTATCTGATATCTCTCAAGCCATCCACGAATAAGGTGCGAGAGGAATTACAATTTGGTGTTCTTCTATTGACATTGCATTCCATATTTGAGTAGCATCGATATCTACTGTTCTAGGTAGGACAAAATCATATTTTGCTGGGTTCGCATCGCAGAAATCTATGGAGAGCTGAAGATAAGAGATATAGACGGAGGAACGAAGCCACTGTAAGGGCGAATTCCGCCTATCGGTCCACTCAAGCATTCAACGTGTTTCTGTAGTAAGCTCCGACCACATACTTTGTGTCATTGCTTCTTAATGGTATCAATCATGTCATAAATTCGTGTTTCTGCCTGAGAATATGTATTTCTGAATATATATAGATAGCAGATTGGTGTTGCATCATTTATTTATATACTATGTTTTACTTCATCCAGTTGAGCAGTCTATAACTTTACTAAGCATTTTTCATCAGTCTGATCACATGTAATTGTACTTGTTTGCACGAGCCGTTGCTGGGTTCATTGTGGAATTTTCTGTGTCAATTGAATTTTGTGTGTTTGCAGCATTAGTTCCTGTTGATCTTGTGTAAAGATCTTTACAGATCTATCTGAGCTTTGAAAATCTGGGATTTGACCGTGTCAATCTTTCTAGTTTTGAGATCGAATCATTACAGTTTTTGCCCAGTTAAAAGACAAGCCGGTATATGGTCAGAGTGGCATCAATTAATCACTGGTTTTCCTTTTTAATGTAATGATGAATGTAAGTATAGCATTAGAAGGAGTGCATTTTATGATCTTATGGGTCATTAGTAGTTGGTCTAAGTTTGTGGTTCCCTGTTTCGACTCCCTGACCATTCCATAAATGATAAATGCTTTGGGTCAAAAATTTAATGTCTTAAAATTTTTAATATGTTTCTTATGTTTGGATTAGAAAAAATAATTCTTTATATAAAAATATAGATTTAAGAATTGGTTGATTCCTAAGTTCCCAGTTCGGTTTCGGGTTTGGGGGTTAGGTTCGCTGGTTCAGCTAAATTTTTTTGAGGGATATCACATAACATCATATAAACAACAAAACCACCATAAACTTGAATGTCATTTAAAACATGCATGATAAATATTCATCGTTGAAACTTGAATTGTGGTAGCTTGATATACAGAGTCTATTGATGCTAGGGTTCAATTTGTATGATTTTGAAAAAAGAAGCCAACTGAGTAGAATTAGCAACATTCTTTAGAAATCATAAGAATTTGTTTAGTACACTAGCCATTTTGATGTCTTTTTGCAGTCTCAAACATTATTTTGTATCATTGTTACATTGGTCTTGAGAGTGGCAGCGTAATATAGCTCCACAATACAAAATCTGGTTTGCCTGTGCAGTGTAACAATGGCATAGGCAGATTTTTCTTTGAAAGAACCAAAGGGTGCCTGCACAATTGAAGTGTATAAACACATATCTTTTTGTAATATTAAGGATACTTTTTGAATCTTCCATGCATTGCTAATCTAAAAGGAAAGGTCTTTTTCCTAATCTGTATGCAGCCATGCTTTTGACATTGTCAAAAAGAGCAAAACTTCCCTAATGATACAAAGGCATGGCCAAGCAGTTCGAACTCTCCACATGAGAGAAGAGAGATGTTGGAGAGTACATCAAGTCAGTGAGAACAAAAGTGTAATGTGTTTTACTTTTAGTTTGTAGGATTCCTCTGTTTCTCTATAAATGTGTGATAAATTCTCAGTTCAATGATGTAGAACAATTTTTGAAAAAAGAAAGTTGTGTCACAATCCACTTTCAATCCAACAAGCAAAAATGAAAGCTCAGCCTCTTGGAATGAAAATGCCTGTTTGCAAAACAAATGAATAAGAATGAGGTAGTTAAGGTGTTTAGAGTGATTTAGAGGTCACTTTTAGGGTTCCCTTGGGCGTGGGTCAAAGTCAAACTCCATAAAACATTAAAAAAAATGCTCAAAAAAACACTTTTTGGATGCCTAGGCATGTGGGTTCTATCTTGGTTCGCCTAGGTTCTGCCTGGGCAAACCAGACCCAAAAATGAAGGACCTTGGTCGAACCCACAAGCAAACTGAACCGGGAGCAAACCAGGACCAGAACCCGGGGTAAAATAGAAGAACCCAATAACTGAGGTTGATTCTGATCTTGTAAATAACTAAATAAAAGAGTCGAGACAATCTTATTACTATTGGCAACAATGCACACTCCTTGTTTTTGAAAGTTGTAGTATATGATGTTTAAGCTACAGCAAGGGTAATACTGCCATTTTTAATTTGAGTGCTTCATGCCTTGCCCTAGCTGTTAGTTAAAGTTGTATTATGATTTTAGTTCATTTTTCAAAAGGTAAAAACATCTATCTATTTTGCTCTTATACAGGAAGAGAACCTTGGTTGCAATTGGAACGCATGATTTGGACACTTTACATGGACCTTTTACATATGAGGTAAAATTCTGTTTAAATATCTAGTTTGGCCCTATTTATGGTATTCCGTCATTTAAATTTTAGTGTGGTATGCTTACCTGCTTGTTAACAATTTTTAATTGAGAAAGGAACCACAAGAAGTAGAAATAATTGGAAATTAATTACATTTAGCTGCCATTTTTGAATATTTTATAACTGAAATGCATGAGCTATGATCCAAGCAAATATCTTGCTGATGTAACAATGAACCAAGATCATCTAGATAGAATGACTTCTATAAGCTGAGTTCGTTATTTAATAATGAAATTGAGATACTTTATTTATTGATTTCTGTAGAAGAGGCAATTTTAGAGGTCAGGTGCCCATCCTCTTTTGTTGAAATAACTTGTGTTTTTTCTTGAATTGTGAATAGAATATTTTATTAATAGCTCGAAGATAAACATATATACAACCATTTCACACTCTTATTTGAGTGAAAAAGGACTAATGATTTAATATTCATAATGTAAGTAATGGCTTGAAGGCTGATGTTTTGTTTGGTATAGTAGAAACATAGGACCTATAAAATGTATCATATATCTGCATACCATGCAGATAGCTAACCTTTTGAACAGTAACACTGAAATTACAAAGCACAACCACAGCAAAGTTCATGTCTATCTACTAAAAATTCCTGAGTTGCTGGTTCTGGTTCATGTATTCAGTTCGTGGATCTAGCAAATTTCTTTTGGGGTTGGGTTCATCCATACAAAAAAAAATGTAAAAATCACATATGCATTTGCAGCCTAAAAGCAGGAATTAAGTTTAGAATATCACATAGCATCATATAATCAACAAAACCACAATAAACCCAAATGTCATCTAAAACATAAATGATAAATATTATTAAATATTCATTGTTCAAACTTCATGTTCAATATTATAATAATAATCTTTGTTACACGGGGACACGTCCCTTGCCCCAAAACCCACTGTCCCCATCCCTTGCCGTCCTTGGGATAGGGGGACGCAAAGGGGAGATCCCTCAGCCATCCCTGAAACAGTCCAACTAGCAGGAAACGGGAGGAAACGTCCCCTTCCCTTTGGGGACGTTTCCCCGTCCTTGGTACGGATGGGGGATGTTGGAAACGTCCCCTGTCGTACCGGGGACGACTAGCTGTCCCCCATGGACAGGGAGCCTCCTTGGTTAAAAAACGTTTAAAAAATTGATTTTTTTATTATTTCGTCCTCCTTTCTATGGTCATGCGAGGCCCACTAACTCTCCCAAACCTAAAATGTTTGCCTAAATGCCAAATTAGTTGCAGTTCATAGTGCCTTGAGACTTTAGGACTGACAGACTACTGAGTATCGGCAGACTCCAACAACACGATGAGATGTTGATCCTGAGGATGTTAGGCAAATTGATGAGGAGGTGCAACCAGGATTGGTCGGGCTACCATTGGATGATCCACTCTTGCCAGAGGATGATAGTGACTCAGATAGTTTTGAGTCTTTGGATATTCATTACCTGAATGAGGCTTAATTTCATAGATTGTTGTATTTAATATTTTGATTTTCATGTTTGAACTTTGAGACTTTTGGATACATGTTTGAGACATTTGGATATTGATAGACCATGGTTTTATTGATGTTTGATACTGCTGTGATAAATTTTATAATGTTTTAATGACATTTCTTATGCTGCTATAGTACTACTCTCGCGATTTATTTACATTTATTAATTTATTGGCATATCTCTCTCTTTCCCTCTCTCTCTATAATATATTAATAAATTTTGAAAAAATCATATATATATATATATATGTATGTCGCTGTCCCCTAAAAATTGACCCCTAGGAAATGTCTTGGAAACGTGTCCCCCACCGTCCCCCCGTCCCTGTCCCCGAAATGCCGTGGAACATAGATAATAATATCAAGTTAAACAATCAGTTTTCATGTTTCAGCATCATATGAATTTTCTAAATCATCAACAGCATCATCATCATGAACATTAGATGATGTAGAAACATTTGAAGAACCATAAGCATTGCCTGTGCCATACACCACTAAAAGTGTGCTTGCTTTCAGATTCCTCAAGTGCAACATGTTGGAAAGTGGAAGCATCTGAGTCAGTATGCTCTGGCCACATATCCCACAACTTCATAGCGGTCAAGGGGCAGCGCCCCTTGCAGGGTTGGGAAGCAGCAAATGAAGACCTTTAAAACCATATAGACCTTCATGGCGGACACCATTTTCATAATCTTTTATAAGGAAAAGGCAAAGGCAAAGGTGAAAAAATTGAAAAAAAGTAGAAAAAAAAACTGTGAAAAATATGACAGGTTCAATGGAATTTGTTTGGGTCCTCCCTCGGTTTGCTTGGGATCGTCCCAAATGAACCCAACTATCAATGGCCGTGTGCTGCCAGAATCCACGGGGGAGCTGAACTGGACCACAGATCTGGCTGGTCACCAGGAGGATCCAGTAACATAAAAAAAATCCTATGTCCATAGCATCTCTTAAGTTACACCTTACATGTTTATCTACCTTAATTTTTGTGAATGGAAGTGATTATGTCTAACTAGTTTGTTGTTGCTACCATAGAATAGACCTGGAACAAAATTGTGTCTGATGGTATTCAATTGCTAGATATGTTGATACATTCAAACTAGTTGGATAAAAAGTATAACAGAATGGAAGAGAATAAGTATGCCAATTATTAGAGCTATCCTACCACGTAATCATATGCAGTAGAATGTAGGATTTTTACTTCTAGAGTGGAGGAGCAGAATTTTAAAGGAAATGTTCAGAAATAAATTACTCAGTTCACAGTTAAATAGATGGTTGATATCTTCTTTTTGTCCACCTTGAACAACAATCATTGATCAAGTTCTTACAAGTTGTCCTAATAGAGTTATCTGTCCAGTCTCTAAGAGGGCTCAGAACACCACTTTAATTTTCTATTACTTGTATAACTTGATTAATTTTTATATTTGGATAAATTTGGGCATTTGATTATTAATTTGTGTGGAATTTACCTTCTATTCATTATTGGACGTGCATTGAATTAAAGATAGCAAAAAACTTCACTGTGTGTGCAATGATAGAGCAGGAAATGAGAAAATATCTGGTCATTATATTGTTGTACCATGCTTAAAGATCAAAATTTCAGATTCTTATTTCTTTAGAAATTAGAAATAATATATCAATCTCAAGCAAGAGCACATATTGGCTATTCTGAGCCGAATTTTGTGCAATCTAACTTGTGTACTTCTTCCTGGTTCTTTGCTAAATGCAGTGCTGCTACCAAAGTATACAAATATGCATATTTTTATTCCACTTGTTTATGTTGAATTGAGTTTAATGGTTTTTGTTTTGTTATTTAATCAAGATTTTTAAAAAATTGGATAGGAGAATTCAAATTAATTTGGTTTGCAAAAGGTTGGAATGATAATCCCTCTGCAATTTTTGAATTCTGTTGAAAAGGTTCTCCAACCTTGTGATAGATAAAATATTAAAAACACAACTCCTATCTTACCCTGGTTGTAAGTTCTTCATTGTTCTGACAATGAATATTATTTCACCGCCTTCTTCACAGGGCTTAGATATGTTCTGTATCATTAATTTTAATATTCATTTCAGTCACCATTTTTTACATTTCATAAAGTAGACACTACTTATTCCAAGGTAGTTTACTTGAATTTTTTTCATACATAGACATTCATTTGCCCCAAAGAAGCATGGACCATTCTGGTTGTAAATAAGCCATACACCCTTTTTTACATATTGCAATGTGTCATAGCCATGGGGTTGCATCTTGTTCCACCAGCTAGAGGCTAATATGACCAGGATGTGTATTACGCAAGTAATTGGTAAAAAAATCGATGTATTTACTTTGAGCAATGTGCTCAATAAATAGTTTACAAGATTTACAAAAAATGGGAAGTTTTTAAAAAGAAACTCCAAATAAGATCAGAGACGATCTTATCACTAATTTACAATAGTTGAGCATTAATAAATAAATAATAAATATTATTTTAATAATGTGCTCCCCCTTATGACACATGCTATATCTCCTCAATCCACAACAGCCTAATTATTTTTTAAAGTCATTTTCCAATCCCTAATGATATACAATCATAGAATGATGCAAGTGGTTGCCTATTCTATAAGATATGTTATACTGAGAGCCTTGTATTTTCAGTCATGGCGGACGTATCCAATTAAACCAAGGTGAATAAAAACCAATCAATTGAAAGCAATACAATTATTTCCAGCAAGAAATCATACTGGACCAGTCCATTTAGAGTAAAGAATGAATGCATGATATAAACATTCCCAGATGCCACTCCTAAATGGATTTAAGTAAATATTTGTATCTCATTTATTTTCATTGGAAGATTACACCCACCAAGCCCACCTAACAACATTTTTTTGTCTCAGACTCATCTAAGCATGATTTTCATAATAAAATGCGTAAAGTTCTAAGCCTAGATAGAAAATCTATCCTGTTTATGACCTCTCCATTTTTCTTCCACTTCAGTCACATTTTAGTCAATAAATTAGTATAATTTCTCTGGCATAGCTTTGTTCCCTGCATACTTCCCACCATGGGATTTGTTCATTTTAGCACATTCTCTTGTATTTCTGCTCAATTTTGTGATGCAGGAGCATCTTGGTTTACCAACAATCATGCTAACAATTTTTGGCTTGTTGTGACCTTTGTGTGTTTGTTGGCGCTTCTGTTTTTGTTTGCAGGTCCTTTATCTGGGTTAGTTTTTTGTTCTTTTGCTTTCTTTTTGTGGAGGGCTCCATGTGCTGACTCAGCAGCTGGGATTCCATGGAGGCGTCCTATCTTTTGAATAAGCAATTCTAATCAGCCTATCCCTGGGCCCACATATCTGGCGACTTCCATTTGCTCAGGCCTTTTGAAATCGTTGGAGAAATAGACAAAATATTTCATTCTAAAATTTTGGGTGCTGCATTTGCTGGGACACACACCTTGTGTCCTTATTCTCTCTGGGTTTAAGTCTAATGCTGGCTGCTGCAATTTCTGTGCTGGGATCCACCAATCACTTTGTGCATTTATCTTTGGCTGGATTGTATTTCCCTTACTCGGCATTGATTCTATTATCCTGTTGGCAGTTAAAACCTTATGCTGGATGTTCTATTCATACGCTGCTGGGCATGGGTTGTAATACTTGCAGATATCTTTGACTGTCCACTGCTCTTTTCCTATGAAATATTTACAACTTGGTAAAATTCGTAGGATTCTAAGTGCTGGGCAGCGTCAGTTTCTATCTCTAGCTGGTGGCAGTTACAATGAACTATTCTTGTTGTGGTTTTTGACCTTTTTGTTCCCTTTCCTTACTGGCTAACAGCTACCTCTGTCAGATACTATTTTAGTGTTTTCATGTTAATGGCAACAGCTATTCTGCAGGGCGGTTGCTTCCTATGAATAGTGAGTGGTTATTCTGTATTAATAAAAGAATAGGAGACGACAGCAGTAGAGACAAGGGGCCTAAGTGAACAGGTCCAAGGTGCATTGGAGGGTGAATCCTCTAGGTTGGTGATGATGCTTGTAGCTGGGCTTAATGCCTAGGTTACAGTTTGAGGTCAAAAGAGATAAAAGGAATGTAATTTTATGAGCTGCAATTTGTACTGGCATGCTTTTTTGTTATGTCTGAATTTTGGCAATAAATTCAAGTCTTCAAAAAGCTTGTGGTTGGGCTGTAAATCAGCATCAGTGTGACTTCATATTAATGAAATCAAATTTGAACATGCTGCTTAGTGACATTATCAGATTGTCTCTTGATTAACATTGTGAAGCTGCAAGATTTGGAAAAGGCAAAGGTAAAGCCTGTTGTGAGTTACACAAGGGTGAGAGATGTGAGACTGAGAGGATTGTCAAGTCTGGTTGCTGTACTATCTGCTTCTAAGGCAAGGTTGAACCTAAATTTGATAAAGGACTGTGCTTTGAGTTGTTGCCTTAAGAAAGCATTTGTGAGTCACTGTTGTGTTTATTCTGCAAGAATTGGGTGTTCTTTATTGGGACACTCTTTGTCTGCATCATATTGTGTCAAGGTAGACAAGAAGATCCTTGGAACTGAAATAGAGTTGAAGCACGAGATCTAGAATGAAAGTGAGAGTTGAGGCAACCTAGTAGGAATATGCTAGGAATATGGCATATCACTAATTTGTGACTATATGTGTGTATTGTCTCGTGCTTGAATGTGGCAACCTCTTGGAAGGAAAGAGATAGAAACATTTCATTAGAATGGCAGAAGAAAATGGACAAGTACTACTAGTGATCAAACATGGAATGGTACCTCTAGATCTCAAAGTAGATATGACACTTGAAAATATAGCGCTCCTCAATCTTCACATCCTTGAGGGAACAAAGACAACAGCTCTTGTCACCTTTTTGTATATGGGCTTCCATCTCAAGTTTTAGGTGGTTGGAGCATCTCCTTAGTTGACCTGTGGATATCCTCAAGCAACATGACCAACGATGTGCCATTCAAAATCTTCAAAAATTGATGAACATAGAAAGCTACTTTGGGTCGAAGAGGATGAGGAGAGGTGACCTGCATGTGCCATTAGAATATATAGTCATTTATAGCCCTATCACTCAACTTTTGTGAGGCAAAAGGGTGAGGAGCAGCATTGAAATAGTATTTAGATGGAGCAAGTTGAACAAAGGTGTCTTTGAATGCCCACAATATTAATATGTAGGGAGATCCAACAAAGTTCCTCGGGGAACCAATGAAGTTCCAGGGAAGCTCAAATTGCCACGTACGGGTATTTGTCATGTCTTGAGTAGAATACCCCAGGCATATGAGTCTGTTATGCTCTCAAGGTAAAGGGGCTTCTTAACATATTGTATACAAATTCATATTGGGCAATGTATTGAGGAATTTGTCATTTCCTATGGATCATGCATTGAAGTGTGATGGATTAGAACCTCTCAACACAATCCCATTTAGTACAATTCCAAATTGGGTACCCGAACCTGTGAAAGTAAAATCATCAATAGCAATTGGGTATAGAATTGGCAGTCTTATAATTCTAGAGAGCAATGGTCACTGAAACATCCTTATTATGATAAACAAGAAAGGAGAAGCCCTGTGAGCATGTATAAATGCCATAAGAATGTGAGGAAGCCATGAGCCATCCACCTTGGAGAGGTGAAATTTCATTTTTTTGTTTTTGGCTAAAGATTTCAAGGGTTGGGGATCCGAGACCTGCAAAAAAATAAGTGACATCCTTGCCTCAAATAACACTCATGAGGACCATATCAAAAGCATCTTATCATGCATAAAAGATCTGCCTTATAAGCAAGGGGCCTACAAAATCAAAGTTCAACTGAAATCTCTCACGATGAAGATGTGATAGTCATCTCGCACCTTCTTCTCTCATCTTGCAATCTTAGTATTTCCTCAGCTGTTTCCTGGCTTCTTGTCTGATGCCATCCAATAGCTCTTGTAGTGACAAGATTTATATCAACAGTATTTAGTAATTATATCAAGCTCTAATGGCATTGGCTGGAACTCACCACTTTTTTTGTCTAGCGAGAAACTCACCAAAAAACTAGGTGATTTTTTTTGGCAAGTAATTGCCCTTTTTTGGTGACTTTTTGCCAAAAACTTAGCGTGTCCAAAAACTCATCAGATGTGGCAGTGACACAAAAGAACACTGAAAATCTGTGGTTTATTTGGTCATAAAAGCCAACACACCCCTCTCACTTTGTCTTCTTGCATACATTTGAGCTAATTGCAAGGATTTTTTAGGTAAATTTGAAAGACAGATTTCAAGAATTTCAAGACAGGTTAGTAATTTTTTTTATAGCATTTAAGTTCATTTTAGCTGCTTAAATCTAGCTTATAGATTGTAAACAATTCATAGTTTCATATTATTTAGTAGTATTTATGATTTTACTTCCAAAAAATGGGATTTATGAGCATTTTTTGTTTATTTACATTGATTTTTTGAATGAAATCATTTTCTTTTTTTCTATATACGAATTATTTTGCTGATTTATGCTTTTTTTGGGAATAAAGTCATTAGGGTATAATGAATTTATGCTGATTTATACTACTAATTTGTGCTGATTTATTGTAATTTATGTTGAATTTATGCTTATTTTTTTGTATTTAAAAATTAAATATGCTGCCCTTTGTGCTTGTAGTTTAGATACACTGGCAGATAGAGTACTCTTGGCCGTTGGATTAAGCTCCCTCTCTACATCAGGTTCAGACTCAAGCTCGACCTAGTTGATACCAATTATTGGAACTTGTCCTTGTGGAGACAAAGACCCCGCTTGGAAATATGTTGTCCACGGATTGACACGTGGGATATTCATTTGCATAAGATGCCAAAACCTATATCATGGAGGCATCGATTGCCTCAAATACCATCTTGTAGGCATTACTCATTGTGATGCCAAACCTCGTGACAAGACCACAAAAGAGATAAAACAAAAGATGAATATACACCTTCCACTGAATTGATGGAAGAGAAAAACTACAGAGGGAGAAGACTAGTAGACATAGTAGCATCCATAGCTAGTGCTCATGTTCCTCAATTGGAAACAAAAATAGACACAATATTCAAAGGCATAGTGGACTTTGTTTGTGGTCCAAGCATATGAAGCACATTGGCATCCACCTCATCTATTTTGAGTAGAGCACCTACACAGACATCACATAGCTTTTTTGTACCTAGAAACATACTTGGAGCACAACTATCATTGGAAGGTATAGGGTAGAACAAGGAGGTGCAGTGAGAAGTAGATAAAGCATGTGCCAATTTTTGGTATATCAACAACCTTCCTTTCAATGTGGCGAATAGCTTGTACTAGGAGAATTTTGTAATTGCATGGAAAATTGCAAGAAAAGGCTGCAAGGCACTCTCTTTAAAAGACTTAAGTGGGAAGTTGATTGTGGATGTACTTGAAGATGCTAAGTTAGTTGTGGAAGAACAAAAGAAGCAATGGTGAAAATATGGCTACAGTATTCTTTCACATGGGTGGATGGATGGAAAGAACCACACCCTTATCAACTTTTTTGTAGCTTCAAATGGTGAGGTAATTTTTATGAAGTTAGTTGATGCCTGTGACAAATTATAAAATGCAAAAGCTTTCAATCTAATGTTGGAGGAAGTTGTCTTAGAGGTGGGCATAAAGAACATAGTGCAAATTATAACTCACATTGTAGTAGTGTATGTGGTGGTTGGGAGATTGCTCTAGGAGAGGCATTAGTCTCTTTTTTGGACCCCTTGCACAACACATTGCCTTGACCTTCTTTTGGAGGACGTAGGGAAAATTGATTGGGTGAGACCAATTGTAGAAGATGCAAGAAACATAACAAAACCTATGTAAATCTCCCAACCACCACATACATTGTAGTAGTGTATGTGGTGGTTGGGAGATTGCTCTAGGAGAGGCATTAGTCTCTTTTTTGGACCCCTTGCACAACACATTGCCTTGACCTTCTTTTGGAGGACGTAGGGAAAATTGATTGGGTGAGACTAATTGTAGAAGATGCAATAAACATAACAAAACCTATTTAAATCACCATTTGGTTTTTAATTTGATGAGAGGTCACATCAAAGGGAAAAAGCTGGTGGGATTGTGTATCAAACTGTTTGCAATGAGCTTCCTAATTTTGTAAAACATTATAGGTTTTTCAAATTCTTTGAAACAAATGTTTGTGAGTGAAGCATGGCTAGACTCATCATATTCAAAGCAGCCTAAAGGAGAGATGATCAAAATGATAGTCTATGGTAATTTTTTTGTACAGAGAGCTACAAAGATTGTTAACGTAACTTTAAATCTTCAATTTAAAATTCAAATTGAATATAATTTTTTTAAACTTTAAAATAATTTATTTTCATTATAGATTTATAAGTTTAACTTGTTTGTAATTGTAGGTGTCAAAGCCCTTGGTTAGAGTTTTGGTCTTGGCAGATGGGGATCAAAACCCAATGGGGTATATTTATGAGGCCATGGATAGGGCCAAAGAATCCGTCCAAAATTATTACAAGGGGGACAAACTTAAATTTGATCCCATTTGTGAGATCATTGATTGGAGGTGGAACAATCAACTACACTAGTCCATTCATGTAGGTGGGTACTTTGTCAACCTTGGTTTTTTGTATTTTGATAGCTTTATAGATCCTAATGGAGAGGCTTTGAATGATATTTGAGGTTGAAGAGAGAGACCTCATTGTTTAAGAATTGTAAAATTACAAGAGTGGTAGGGGGGAAGCTCTTTTCTTTCGTAGTAGCTATCCGAGGAAGAACCACTTAGTCACCAAGTAACAAAAATTGATGTCTTTACATGTATCTTACAAGTTACAAATTTCAAATTTACAACTATTGATAAACTATGGTTTGCTAACTCTCTCTTGAATATCTTATTTTGTAGGTTCTTGTTGGCAAGATTGGGGTTCAGATATCCTGAATATTCAAACATTAGTCCTTTGCTTTGTGTGTCAACCTTGTAATGCTTATTCTTGTGAGTGCAATTGGAGTTTGTTTGAGGCCATTTGCATGAAGAATTGGAATGAATTAACTCAAAAATACCTCATTGACCCTATTTTTGTACAATACAACCTTCGACTTCACACAAGAAAGGTGGAGGACAAATCATAGAAGGTCATTGATTTGGATGATGTTAATTCTTATAGCGATTGGATAGGGCAGGATGAGGAGACCCCATTGTTTACTACATATGAGATTCTTTGATTTGGAGAGGCAGGCAATGGAGGATGTGGCTGCAAGAGAAGGAGCTATTGGATTGTCATTGGATGACAATGTTGAGGTAAAGGAGTTATTGCCATCTAGTAGAGGATGGAGGTCAAGCTGGAGCCACAAACACAACCTTTTATGCTGAATGAGGAGTCGTGACAGAGTGCAAGGATCGAAACCTTGAAACCTCTCCCCAAGTTGTCACTAGATTAGGGAAGAGGAAGATATAAAATGTAGTTGTATGCAATTTATGTATTATGATGATGATTTTCAAAGGCAATCATCATAAATTCATAATAGTTTCCAACTAAATATTGCATTAGTATTTCACATGATGATGCAATTTTGTACTCAATTTGTATTCAAATGAATCAAATTTAATAGAAAGCAATTTTGTACTCATTGGATACAATGTCATTGAATTTTGCAAAAAAGTTGTGTTTTTAAAGAAATTTAGGCAATTATTTAGGTTGCTGAGTTTTTTGCTAAGTTGAAAATTTTGGGTTTGCCGATTTTTTGCCGAGTTGCAAATTTTGGGTTTGTCGACTTTTTTTTGAGTCAGAGTCTACCAACTATGATAGCAAGGGCTAGAGGCTGCCCCAATTTCTCACCATTGAATACTCAATTATTTGGACCGCACAATTGGAGTTTTCATTGCTCTAGCTACCGTATTAAAAACACAAGCTAGAGGAGGAGCGAGAAATTTGAAATAAATTGGAAGAAGGTGAATCTGAATTTATCAAATAAATTATAGAAACATGTGACCGCCTTAAAATCACAATTATTAAAAAAGCCAAGTAGACACACATTCCTCTAAGGCTTAATCTTTCCTTAGCCATAGTGGGTGAATTTGAAACAATACTTAATATCGTTCCTTTTTAAAAAATGAAATACTAGGAAGCATGTTTAAAAATAGTTAGCCTATCACCATTCAATTTGAAATGAATTTTCGGATTGCGGAAGATAGCCAAGACACCCAAGAAAACCATTATGGAATTCCTAGCATGGCCTCCCAACCTTGGATGCTCCCCGGTGAGTATTATCTCTCACTATGACTAATGATGGCTCAGACTCCTCCATTTCAAATGCAAACAGATATTCGACGAGATTTCCTTCCAGTTGTCACCGGCACATACTTTTGGACCTCATATTCTGTTTTCATTGCTATTTGTATTGCTATTTGTAAGTGTCACAATACTTTGTCTTATGTGCTTTTATTATTTTTATTCTAGGCTTCTTTCTTCTTTGAACTTTCTTTTTTTAACTGTTGTAATCTCTAGCCCCATTGACCAAATTTTGGTCATTTGTGGACATCTATATAATTTCTTTCTTTCTTTATTTCTCTATTTAAATAGCTTAGATGACTCCTCACTAATGTTTGTCTCTCCTTTGTGATACCACACCTCATCAAAATTGAGGCAAGCAAGCATTAGACCTTTTTTAGCTAAACCCTTCATTTCATTGGTCTGTATGCTTATGAAGATAGACAATTATAGTGATGAGCATCAGCTGCAGGTGATTTGCGCAATAAATATTGTATGCATTTGAATGGTCTCCCTGTACATACATCATATACTGAACACCTATAATCTCACAACCCATTAAAACTCTGTTAATCCAACATAAGTTTCCAAATCTCAAAACTCAAAACAGTTTTGGTTGTCAATGACCTTATTCTAATTATAGCTATAGTCATTAGAATAGGCCCTAAGCTTTTGGCAAAGTCTACAAGCATATAAGAAAAGAAGAGCAGTTGCAGTCCAATTCCCTTCTTACAAAGAAGCCTTTCTTAGGGTCTATCGCAAAGAGTAAAGGATATTACTACAATGCAGGACTTCTCACCTCAAGGTTCTAATGCTCATTAGGTCACTGGAAGTAGTAATCTAAAGTAGGGCCCAATTAAGATGTAGAGATTAAGACATTTATATTTTTCCCCATGTCCAATCCAAAACCCCTCAAAACCTCCCTTCCCCTACTGTTCAAATGTTTCACCCCTATTCTTAGCACATTAATTCCAAGCCCATATTCATCTTGTTGCTTCTCGTATTCCGAGCTTAACAGGGTAACACTCTTGATGACTTATGTATCAGATCTGTTAAGGTTTTTCATTCCTGGTTGTAGACCTAACTGCCACCACTATCCATCCATTTGATCTCATAATAGTGTTTTCTCTCACATTGAACATTTGCTTCAGGTGAATCCTTATTTTACTTATCCCCTTCTTGCAAAATTTTAGCCTATTTTTGGGAAACAATGGTCCAATGGGTGCTTGTTATTCTCATCCATTTACATCATAATTTGCACATTTCACAAAAATTGGAGCTCTCCATTGCTTGTGTTACTAAATAAGTTAAAAGAAAATGGCTTGAATGCACTTCAATTGCAAAATTTCATACTTCATATGGCTCCAAGCAATGAACTCTTGGTCCCTTGCAACCAGTTTCAGCAACTTCGTGTCTCTGTTATAGAAGATGTTATATTTAGAGATATTGTAAAGTGAAGATATTGAGAAGTTATTCAAGAGTGAGGATACTATTCATCTCCCGCAAAATGCTACAACATCCCAGGCCTAGTTCAACCAATATACAACACTTGTCAAGCTATACATCACCCCTAGATTGAATCTGACTTTGAAATGGATAAATTGTTATGTCAAGGAACCTGCTTTTTGATCTTGCAGTGCCTTTGGAGATGTTTTTAAGCACTCTGGAAATTAATATGAGGTACCTTTTTAGTTGTGCTTCTATTGTAATTTCACTTGATGTTATTAGTTTAGTTTTTTATGCTTTTGTTTTGTTGTGTAGTGGTTCTGGAGACCTTTTTAACCACTATGGAAATTAATATGAGCTACCTTTGTTACTTATGCTTCTTCTCTAATTTTGCTTGATGTTGTTGTGATGTCCCCGCTCTAGTCAGTTACTAGGTGTAGAGTGTTAGCCTATTTCTTGGACCCTTGTGGGCTAACTAGAATGGTTAGACGATCAGTGGTATTTTCTGGAGGGGTTGGTCGTTCTCATTTCTAGAGTTCGGTGATTGGCTCACTGCAGGCTTTAGCAGTTCAGGAGTTGACAGCTTCTGACGACACAAAATTATATGGAGTTTCGAGGAAGTTATGCTTATTTAAGTGATTTAAGTTATTAATTAACTTAATACTTTATTATAAAGTCAAAATTGACTTTATCACTTTATATCACTTAAATATTCATAAAAAGGGGTGATTTAAATTAAATCACTTAAAAACATAAAAGTGGCGCCCAAGTATTTAAGTTCAAACTATTGAAAGGGACTTAATAATATTTTAAAAGATTTAAATGATGGAAAAGACGTATCTTCTTGGAAATGCGTGCCTTTTGAAATATAAGGCATTTTGGCAATGAGAAACATCATTCATGATTATTTCAACTTTGCCTTTGAGGTTTCTTCTGTGCTTTCCTTTGTGATTAGGGTTTATGCAATATTTCCATTGGAGAACGCAATCTCTTCAGTGTTGAGCATTTCTGAGACTGTGAGAGACCAGTCGAATTAGTGCAATTGTGAGGGCTTCATACAGAGGTTCTACATGCTTCAATCAGGGTTCTATTGTTCAGTATTCAGTTGTTGGCAATAAGGAAGAGGGTTTCTTCACCAGAGATGCCATCTTCTGCAGATCTGTAGCTCCAGCTTTTATTCTTCAGCTTCTTCTTTGGCCGTACCATTTGCATTGGGTTTTGTGTCTTCCTGGAGGTTTGGCGTGTGAGCTTGAAGCAAAAACACCTTCTTCTTTGCTCTTGAATGTGCTTCATTCTTGGCGGCTATACTTTTCAACCCTTTGTATGCTGTTTCAGAGTGGGAGAAGTTATTTTTGGAGGCTAGGCATCCATTTTTTCCAGTTTTCACCATTTTTGGCTGGCAAGTTGACTTATCTTTTTAAATAAATAATCTGGTAGCATTCTGGTATGTTTATCACTTGTGATCTATTTGTTACTATTAAATAATACCTTCTGCATTTCCATTATGTATAAAATAGCTCAGTTTTATAGTTTATGAGCTTTTATATGATGCACACCTTCTCTTCTATCTGCAAACTTTCTCTTAAAAAACTAAAAAACACAATAAGATTTAAGAAAAATACAGAGGTTTGAGTTGTGAGCCGGTAGGGATCATCACAGTGGTATTAGAGCTCTGATCCTACTAGCTTGTAGGGTTAGCAGTTTCTATGCGGTCTCATCAGAACAGGTTTGACAGGTACTACTCACGCAGGGGTCCTGGATATCAGAGAAGTGCCTTTGAACCATTTCCGACATTCCCATTTGATGAATAGGAAGAGGAAATTGAGTTGGATAATATGGTTGACAGGGAAGCTGAAGGTTCTCACAGGAATCCTCTCAATGAAGAGGACAGAGAAGCTAGAGATGTACTCAGAGGCATGGTGGCAGGTCAAGAACAGGTGGCGAATATCCTCCAACAGCTGAGCACAAATGTTCAAAATTTGACACTTCATAGAGGTCAGAATCAGGGTCGAGATCAGGAAGGCAGTATTCATGGAGAACCACAAACAATCATTGCTCCAACACGCACCTTCAAGAGACCCACATGTCCTACCTTTATCAGAAATGATGCTGATGAAGAGGAAGAGGGCTCATCACAGTGGTATGATGGTAGTGGTAGAGTTACAGCATGTGCCTGGGTGAGTGAGTTGGATACATTTCTGATACTACGTCCTATGCCAGAGGAAGATGCCATTCGATTTGCAGCACTTAACCTTGATGGCGTGGCACATGACTTGTGGATTCATGGCATGGCTACTCTACACCATGACTGGATTACCTCATACCAAGAGTTCACTGATAGATTGGTAGAGAGGTTTAACAAGCGTGATCCTGAACTATTCTTTAGAGATCTTGCGCAGTTAAAACAATTGGGTAGCTTGGAATCTTACATTGGAGAATTCCAAAGACTATCCGTGATGGTGACAGGTATCTCAGAGAGAAGGCTGATCATATTGTTTATTGAAGGTCTTTTCGAGCCCATGAAAGGTTGGATCAAGGCATTTGATCCTCCTACTTTACAGGAGGCCATGAGGAAAGCTCACAGTATGGAGCTTACTACACCTCGTAAGCCATTTGGCTTGAAACCATCTACTTCATACACAAACAATAAATCTGATCCAAAAAAGGCTGATAATGCTGATCAAAAGAAAAAATATGCAGCACCATTGGATCGTGAAACAATGAATGATCTTTATAGAAGGAAGCTCTGTTTTTACTATAAGGGTCCATATGACCTCAATCATGACTGCCCCCTCAAGCCTAAAGGGCAAAACAGGCACATGGAGTGGTTCTATGAGGGAGAAACGTTGACTGATTTTTCTGATCAACAAGTTGCAATCTATGACACAAATGAAGAGAAATCAGAAAATGAGGTAGAAATTGTAGTAGAAAGTGAGCTACAGGAGGCTCATATGTCCAGCATGCAGAGAGAGGGATCTTTCAGACTCCGTGGGATCTTAGCTGGTCAAAGAGTCATATCTCTTTTGGACACAGGTGCAACCCACAATTTTATTGATTCACAGTTAGTGGAGAAAAGGGGAATTCAAACTCAGCAGTTTGAAGGCATTCGAGTGAAGGTTGCAGATGGATACACTCTCAACTGCGAGAGGATGATTCCGGATTTGCCAATGAAACTCAACAATTTTGAGTTTAAGGCAGATTTTTATGTTGTGAACATGGGAGGAACTGATATAGTTCTCGACATGAAGTGGCTTCATGCGATAGGAGAGTTCACACTTAATTTGCATGACATGGAGATGAAATTCGAAGTTGATGGCACAAATAATGTTCTTAAAGCCATCAAGGACAACAACGTAAAAGAAATTTCACTCCGGAGAATGAAACGTTTGATTTGACACGACATGGTAGATTGGGCAGCAGAGTGCAAGTTAATGCCTTCACAGTTGGAGCAGCAAGCTTCTTCTTACCATCCAGATGTATAGGAACTCCGAATCAAACATGCAAAGGTTTTTAGTGCTATTCCACCAGGTAGACCTCCTGATAGAGGTATTGAGCATATTATAGAGCTGGATGAGGGCACAAAACTGATCATGATCACTCCTTACCGACACCCCAAACGTCTAAAAGATGAGATCGAAAAGACTATTAAGGAACTTTTAGCTATGGGGCACATTAGGCCGAGTAAGTCACCCTTTGCTTCATTAGTTGTTTTGGTGAAGAAAAAAGATGGTACACTCAGAATGTGTATTGACTATAGGATGCTCAATAGGAAGACTATAAAGAATAGGTATCCTATTCCATGGATTGATGAGTTGATAGACGAGCTTCATGGAGCTTGCTATTTCTCGAAGATTGATTTGAGGACAGGTTATCATCAAATTAGAGTTCGAGAGGAGGATATTGAGAAAATTGCTTTCAGATGTCACTGTGGACATTTTGACTTCTTGGTTATGCCCTTCGGTTTAAGCAATGCTCCAACCACATTTCCGTCTACTATGAATAGGGTTTTCCATCCTCACTTGAAGAAATTTGTATTGGTGTTCTTTGAGGACATCTTGGTTTATAGCAAATCATGGGAGGAACACATGGTCCACTTGGATGAGGTATTGAGCATACTTGACAGGGAGTCCTTGTACGCCAAGGAGTCCAAGTGTGCTTTAGGCATGGCTGAGCTTTTGTGTCTGGGTCACATTATCAGTGGAGAGGGAGTCAGCATGGATCCAGAGAAAGTTCGAGCTATCATTAATTGACCTACACCTGAGACATTGACATAGCTCAGGGGGTTTGTAGGATTATGTGCCTTCTATCGTCGGTTCGTTAGTGGATTCTCGCGACATGCTGCAACACTAACTGATTTTACTAAGGGAGCCTTTGTGTGGACACCTCTAGCACAGGTGTACTTTGAGAAGCTCAAACTTCTCATGACTACATGTCCAGTTTTGGCTCTGGGGGATTTCACCAGACCATTTGAGCTACATTGTGATGCCAGTGGTGAGGGTATTGGTGCAGTCATCATGCAGGATCGACACCCTATAGCTTTCGAGAGCAAGAAGCTAAGAGGTCCTGAATGAAGCTACAACATCTACAACAAGGAAATGTTGGCCATCATGCATGCCATGGCCAAATTCAGGCAATACTTGGTTGGTAGTAAATTCAGTGTTAAAACCAATGACAATAGTCTGAAACATTTTCTTGGGCAGCGGGATTTGAACGAAAGGCAACAGAAATGGGTCAGCAAACTTCAGTCCTGTGATTTTGACATCTCCTATGTCAAGGGCACTTAGAATGTGGTTGCTGACGCATTATCTCGCCGTCCACACTTGAGCTCCATTACATAGATTGTAGAGGATTGGAGACACATGATAGTAGCGGAGTATGCTAAGAACCTGTGGGCTTGTAGCATAGTGGATGGGACAGTACAGTTTGACAGATACTCACTTGTAGATGATCTTATCATTTACAAAGGGAGGATATTTTTAGTTCCAGGTTCTGAGATGAGGGACAAAGTATTGAGATCATTTCATGATTCACCGATGGCAGGACATCTCGGTTACTTTAAGACCTACAGGCAGGTACGGGATAGATTCTCTTGGAAAGGTCTTAAATCATTTGTTCTTTAGTATGTCAGGGAATGCCTTGTTTGTCAGCAGAACAAGCAAGAACATATATACCCTGCAGGATTACTTCAGCCGCTTCCTATTCCTGAGAGGAAGTGGGAATGCTTGTCGATGGACTTCATTATGGGCTTGCCAAAAGCTCAAGGGAAGGACAACATTTTTGTGGTAGTAGATAGATTGATGAAGTATGCTCATTTCTTCCCAATCACTACTACTCACACAGCGACACAGGTGGCAGACTTGTTTTTCCGAGAGGTATTTAGGTTGCACAGTTTGCCTCGAAGCATAGTCAGTGACAGAGATAGCAGGTTTTTGAGTAACTTCTGGCAGGAGTTATTCAAACTTTGCGGGATAGAGCTCACTCTGAGCACCAGCTACCACCCACAGACAGATGGGCAAACTGAGATAGTCAATAAATAGGTGGAGGGATACTTGAGGAATTACAGTTCAGGGCAGCAAAAGACATGGGTGAACTGGTTATACCTTTGTGAGTATTGCTACAATACCACTCATCACATGAGCATTTAGATGACACCTTTCCGAGCGTTATATGGATATGATGCTCCGAGTTTTCTAAATTTATTGCTGAGTGACAGTAGAGTACCTAGTGCTGGTGATCTATTGTAGGAGAACCAGGATATTATGGGCAGACTGAGATAGTCAATAAATAGGTGGAGGGATACTTGAGGAATTACAGTTCAGGGCAGCAAAAGACATGGGTGAACTGGTTATACCTTTGTGAGTATTGCTACAATACCACTCATCACATGAGCATTGAGATGACACCTTTCCGAGCGTTATATGGATATGATGCTCCGAGTTTTCTAGATTTATTGCTGAGTGACAGTAGAGTACCTAGTGCTGGTGATCTATTGTAGGAGAACCAGGATATTATGAGAGCACTTAGGGAGAATATTCAGAAAGCTCAAAATCAGCAAAAGCAATATGCTAATCAGAGGTGAGTGAAGCGATCTTTCGAGATCGATGATTTGGTGTATTTGATGCTATAGCCTTATAGGCAATCTACCCTTCGTAAGAAGGGAATTGAGAAACTTAAGCCATGATACTATGGACCATTCAGAGTTGTCAGACGTGTCGGTGAAGTGGCTTATGAGTTAGATCTTCTAGTGGACAGTAAGGTTCACAATGTGTTCCATGTGTCGCGCCTCAAAAAGGCGTTGGGACAACAGGTGACTCCTATTGATTTACCACCCTTGGATGATGAGGGGAAATTGATTTTGATACCTAAGGCCATTCTGGATTCCAGAGAGCGTCATCTTCAGAGGCGGGTTATTAGGGAATACTTGGTAAAGTGGAAAGATCTACCGACAGAGAATGCGACTTGGGAGGGCGACAGTATTCTATAGCATCCAGCTTTGAGTTTGCTTACGGACAAGCAAATTCGGGGAGGGCGGACTGTGATGTCCCCGCTTTAGTCAGTTACCAGGTGTAGAGTGTTAGCCTATTTCTTGGACCCTTGTGGGCTAACTGGAATGGTTAGAGGGTCAGTAGTATTTTCTGGAGGGGTTGGTCGTTCTCATTTCCAGAGTTCGGTGATTGGCTCATTGTAGGCCTTGGCAGTTCAGGAGTTCACAGCTTCTGACGGCACAAAATTATATGGAGTTTCGAGGAAGTTATGCTTATTTAAGTGATTTAAGTTATTAATTAACTTAATACTTTATTATAAAGTCAAAATTGACTTTATCACTTTATATCACTTAAATATTCATAAAAAGGGGTGATTTAAATTAAATCACTTAAAAACATAAAAGTGGTGCCCAAGTATTTAAGTTCAAACTATTGAAAGGGACTTAATAATATTTTAAAAGATCTAAGTGATGGAAAAGGCGTATCTTGTTGGAAATGCGTGCCATTTGAGATATAAGGCATTTTGGCAATGAGAAACATCATTCATGATTATTTCAACTTTGCCTTTGAGGTTTCTTCTGTGCTTTCTTTTGTGATTAGGGTTTGTGCAATATTTCCATTGGAGAATGCAATCTCTGCAGTGTTGAGCATTTCTGAGACTGTGAGAGACTAGTCCAATTAGTGCAATTATGAGGGCTTCATACAGAGGTTCTACATGCTTCAATCAGGGTTCTATTGTTCAGTATTCAGTTGTTGGCAATAAGGAAGAGGGTTTCTTCACGAGAGACGCCATCGTCTGCAGATCTGTAGCTCCAGCTTTTATTCTTCACCGTCTTCTTTGGCCGTACCATTTGCATTGGGTTTTGTGCCTTCTTGGAGGTTTGGTGTGTGAGCTTGAAGCAAAAACGACGCCTTGTTTGCTCTTGAATGTGCTTCATTCTTGGCGGCTATGCTTTTCAACCCTTTGTATGCTGTTTCAAGGTGGGAGAAGTTATTTCTGGAGGCTAGACGTCCATTTTTCCCAGTTTTCACCATTTTTGGCTGGCAAGTTGACTTATCTTTTTAAATTTATAATCTGGAAGCATTCTGGTATGTTTATCACTTGTGATCTATTTGTTACTGTTAAATAATACCTTCTGCATTTCCATTATGTATAAAATAGCTCAGTTTTACAGTTTATGAGCTTTTATATGATGCACACCTTCTCTTTTGTCTACAAACTTTCTCTTAAAAAACTAAAAAACACAATAAGATTTAAGAAAAATACAGAGGTTTGAGTTGTGAGCTAGCAGGGCTCATCACAGTTGTTTGTTTCGCTTTATGTGTTTTCGTTTTGTTATAAACACCCACAAATGATTTATGTTAATTGTTTGTACTGATCTGGGTTCATTGTACTGTTGTTTCATCTCACTGCCTAAAGCTGCCCGTGACTAGAGAAGTTTTGTAATTTACTCAATATTAATATAATTTTCCTCATTTAGTGTTGGAAAGTGATGCATGAGCCTCACTGCCTTGCAATTCACTGAGGATGCCATGCAGTGTTATTAATAAACAATTAATTTTAATAACTGTTTGTAAGTGCATGTTGACTATAGCTGTCATGTGCAGTCCTTTTTTAGACAAACTATTTTAGTTCAATGTTTGCATGAGTAGCATGCAATATTTGAATGAGCTGCATGCATGAACTATATTTAGAATTGTAATGGAAAACCTCTATAAAGAGAGTTCTTATGTAATGGATTTAATTATCAGAGGAAAAAAATTGCTGTGTGTTTGTGTAAAAGATTTATGTGTTTCCCTCTATTCTTGTGTTACTGTTTTAGTATTTCTGTTTCTATCATTTTTATTGTGTTTGCCTGGGCTTTGAAAATCTAAAATTAGTATCAGAGCAGAGAAAAGGATCGTGGGCATTAGACTATCAAAGCCAATAGGCGGTTGAAGGATCATAGTATTGCTATGTTTGACATGAAGAAATTGCAGTCAATCCAGAGGAGAATTTGCAGCAGTTTGGAAGTTGCAGTTTAAAAAAATAGAACCCTTTGCTAAGACAACAAGAGGATTGCTTTTTTTTTAAGAAAAGTTTGTTGAATCGCAATCAAAGGGAGAAAGTGCAGATCGATGTTTGTTTTTTATTCCACCCATGCATGAAAGAATTTTCCAATCTCCCAAAGCTGCCATAAATAAGTCTAGCCGTAGCTGCTGAAGGTGTTCAAGATTGCTATTTTGAGAAATTACTGCTTTAACAGTCGATTTGAAGTAGCTGCTTAGAGGAAAATCACTTAACAAAGGAGAATAAGGGAGATTGCAAGTTTTTTCAAATGGATGAACAAATGCTAGAGGACCCTGTTTTTTAGCCACCATAAAGAAGCTGCAGCCATATAGAAAGGAGTTTGCAATTGAGTGAGATTGAGGGTTTGTTGTTCCCTGAAAATCAAAGATTAAAGGTGAGTTTAAATTCTTGTTTCAATGGGAAAGGCTGGTAAGAAAGTGAAGAAAGAAACTTCAAATTTAATGTGTGAGAAAGATAGTCTGATAGAAGAATTGGTGAAGTTGAAAAAGTGTAATTCGGAATTGATAGAAAGGATAATGGCATTTTCAAAAGAAAGATGTGATTATTTGTGTGAGAATGAAAATCTAGAAAAAGAATTAGAGAAAGTGAAAAAGGAAAAAAAAGAGCTAGAAAGGAGATTGCAGCTGCTTGATGAGGTCAAGAAAAAGAATGAAGATTTGGAGGAGAAGCTAAAATTGTTGGAGAAGGAAAATGAATATATGAAATCAAAGCCATTATTGTGTGATGCCTTTTCTGATACGAATGATTTGTGTTCTTCATTTGATGTGGGTGATGTAGTTAAAACTTCTTCAAGTAAAGAATGTGAAGTTGATAAAAGTGTGGTTGAATCTAAATATTTTGCAGCATGTGAAGCTAATAACAAATGCTGGTTTGAAAAGAGTGTTGGTTTGAAAATTATGAAGAAAATGGGATATGAAGGAAAAGGTTTGGGAAAACATGAGCAAGGAATGAGAGAGCCCATTCAGCTAGTTGTGAGGCTAAAGAATGAAAGCCTAGGATATGGTGAGAGATAGAAATGATGTAACAAGTGTTACAAGTTCATGCAAATCAGCTTAAAGCATAGAGTTTATGGAATGTTCTCATTGTCATAGGGGAGGACATAAAAAAGAGAAATGTTGGGATCTTCATCCTTGTACAATTTGTGGGTTGAAGAATCATTCAGAAAAATCATGTTGGAATAGAGAGTGGAATGGACAATTTGAGAGAGACTGTATGAAGATTAATTATGGATGGATTGATGGATTCAGTTGGAAAAATGTTATAGGTATGTTTAAGAGGTTGTATAAATCTAAATGTTGGCATGTTAAAAGAAATGGTTGTCAAACACAGTTTGAAGGTTTGAGTCAAGTGGGTGATGACTGCTTGTTATGATAAGGGAAATCCTTGTGATCTCTCAAGAGGGAGAGAAATGAGAATGGGAACTTAGCTTCTATAAGAAGGGTACTAAGAGAGTCTATAAGACTCGAGTGATAGTTATCTTGCATATTGAGTTGCTCAGGTTCAGTTTACAAAACTTCAAGATAATATTGTGAGTCTCAACATCAAAGGGCAGTATGTTGGAAAGTGATGCATGAGCCTCACTGACATGGAATTCATTGAGGATGCCATGAAGTGTTATTAATAAACAATTAATTTTAATAACTGTTTGTAAGTGCATGTTGACTGTAGCTATCATGTGCAGTCCTTTTTTAGACAAACTAGTTTAGCTCAATGTTTGCATGAGCTGCATGCATGAACTATATTTAGAATTGTAATGGAAAACCTCTATAAAGAGAGGTCATATGTAATGGATTTAATTATTAGAGGAATAAAGAGTGCTATGTGTTTGTGTAAAAGATTTATGTGTTTCCTCTGTTCTTGTGTTTCCTCTGTTCTTGTGTTACTGTTTTAGTATTTCTGTTTCTGTCATTTTTATTGTGTTTGCCTGGGCTTTGAAAATCTACATTTAGGACTTACCTGATCTTTTTTTCCAGTTGTCTCTCCACCATGATCTGAATACTCCATTTTTTTCTTTTCTTTATCTTTAGTTGAGAATTCTACAATATTTCTCCTAATAAACAATTGAATTCTACAATATTTCTCCATTGAGGGATGCAGTGTGTGACTTTAGGGGATAGTTTTGAACTGAGGTTAGGTTCCATCTCTTTGTTTTCCTGCCTGATTTCCCTTGGCCTCCCAATGATTAAATGGTCGTGTTAGCTAGCCTCACCTCTACATCTCTGTATTGCCATTTCAATGGCATTATGGTCTTTGTGTGTCAGATAGGATCCTGCTGCATTGGATTGCATATTAATGCAACCAGGTCTTTGAGCCATACTGAAAATTGTTTCTACATCCAATAGATTGCTCAGGATCACACAACATTTTCTTCATCAGCTTCTGCATGTCCACTACTACCACTTCATCTTATGCTTTTCACTGCCTTCCACATTCACTGTTTCCATATATTCATATAGGGTATTGGAATCTCTTTGTTGACATGGTTGGAAAATACTTGGAGATGGACAACATTAATCTTTCCTTGAGTTTTTCTTTTCTGTGTTTGGGGAACACTGGCAAGAGGAAGCTTCTTCCTTTGTCTTGATTGTGTCTGCGAGTGCCAAATTCAGGTGAGGTTTTGATCCTGAAACTCTTAACTTAGAATTCAAGAATTAACAAGAATACTCAATCTACTTGCCACTTCCTTATGCAAAATGAAGTGTGCTTTAGAGAAGAGAATATTGTGATTTAAAACAAAATAAATAATGCAACAAACTTACACAACTTGGATTTTTATCTTGGAAACCCAAATGTGGAGGAAAACCCACTTTAATGGTAGTGGCAATGGCCTTGCTACCTCTGTTTATTGTCTTAGAAAGATAGTTACATCAAATGGGACTCCATTTCTGTGCTATACTTTTGCTTATCTCCATCTCCTAATAAACAATTGAATTCTACAATATTTCTCCTATTTTCTCACAACTCAGACATGCTTTACAACCATCTACAATTCGCTTTATATAGTTTTCTCATGACAGCAGAGTTCTTTCAGCCCTAGAAGAATTTCTGCAGACACAAACCTGAAACTGAGACTGTATGATTCAAATTCCAAATCTGAAGTGCTTACTGTTGGTGGACAATAATGTGGTTGCAGTGCCGTCCAGATGTCAATGAGGTGGCAGTCCAGTCCAAGTACATTCTGCTCTGTTTTTCCTGTTATGTCTTTTTTCCTGAGTCTGATATCATTTTCCAGATCCATTTTGGGTCAGATTTCAAAGATACACTTTTGAACAACATAGAATTGACAGAGAGATTTTCTTACCAGCAGCTGCCAAATTCACTTCCATATTGAGTAGGTTGCCTTGGTTCTTTCTCTGCAAAGTTGCAAACGCTTCATCAACTCATAATGGTCGCTTCCATGCAAACATTATCTGTTTTACTTTTTGTATCAGCTTCAACTGCAAAAGCTGAGGATGCAATAGTGGGTGCATTTGAAAATAATTCTATGTTTCATTCGAAGTAAATTACAACAATAATTCATGATTGCATTGATATATGGGTCATCATAAAGGAGTATGTGGCAGGCTAGAGAAAATCTAAGGGGTGGGAAAGGGAATGGTCTTATATTGCCTTATTACAGCAAGGAGTTTTGTTTGTGGGAATGTGGGGACTTAGGAGACTAAAGAAAGGGGATGTTGAATATGGGGGATATTAGGAAGAGTTTGGAGAGGAAGGTTAACAAAAACGGTGCAGGATTTTGATGAATCCAAGGCTGTATATCATAAAGGAGTATGTGGCAGGCCAGAGAAAATCTAAGGGGTGGGAAAGGGAATGGTCTTATATTGCCTTATTACAGCAAGGAGTTTTGTTTGTGGGAATGTGGGGACTTAGGAGACTAAAGAAAGGGGATGTTGAATATGGGGGATATTAGGAAGAGTTTGGAGAGGAAGGTTAACAAAAAGGGTGCAGGATTTTGATGAATCCAAGGCTGTATATCAACGAAATTCATTAGCAAATGATTGACTCAGCATCCCCAAGGACAGTCTTAGGTCTATGACTTTTTTGTCAAGCCTGCAGCTTGGTTCTCGTACCTCACAAGGATATGGAGGATTGTTTCTAATTTTCTATTTTGCTATTTAGCTTCATCATGATTGCTTTCAATCGCCATGCTTTGACTTGATCCGATTTCATTGCATTTACAATAATCTGACAATCCCCTTCAACAATGAGTTTTGAACTTTTGATCACTCTCTTAGGACTGCAGTTTGTAGTCCGTTGAATAGTGCCATAGCTTCATCATAGTTATTGGTGTTAACACTACTTTCTGCATGAAAAGTAGTTTTGGTTGACAAAAAGCCTTTTGAAAGACTCCACCCCACTTACAGGACTTGGATTGCCTTCACCTGCGCCATTAATGCCCAGTTTTATATATTGAACTGGAAGAGGGTACCATTTGGTCATTGTTTTAACTTTTAAACTCTTTCATAATACCAAATCCATTAGGCGGGTCTGGGATATTAAGTTAAATGGTTTCTTAGGTATTCATCAAGATCTGCATAACATTGTCTATTGCTTAATTTCCATTTGCTTGTGTCATTCTTATTACCCTAGTGCTTTTATGTTGAAATTGATTGTACTTCCGAGTCCTGTTAACCAATTTCTGTCACATGTGGACTTGAATATAATGCCCATATATTTCTTTCTTTTGCTGGATTAATTTTCTTACCTATTTGATGATCAGAAATGTATATAAAGCCACAATAATATCTCAAAACTAATTTCTCATCATCTATTCTTCTACATTCGTGTGCAGTTCACTTGTGGACATAAACATAATCTCTTTTACTTTTTTCTCTGCTCTAGATATTTTGCCTATTTAATAACCAGACACGTACAATATTTGCAATCTGTTTTGTGATTTGGAAATCTAGTATGGATGTAAATTCTAATATTCTTGTGTATGTTTCCTTTCTGCAGGCATTGCCACCATCCCATATTAAATTTATTCCATTGAAACAGGTTCATATCTTTTCAGCCTCCTTGATTTTGAGGAATGTGTCTCAACTTTAGTGTTATAGACTGAATTTAAGTAATTATGTCTCCTTTACTCTCCATTTTTTATTTCTTTTGGACATGCCATTACTATAGTGATTCATACAAGAAATTCTTGATTCTTTGGATGTTAATTTCTATTGTGTTTCTTTTTTCAAACAAGTAGCACATACAGTCTTCTTAAAATGCAGTTAGGAATGAAAAGTAATGTAATATCAAGAAGAAATAGAGTTATTTAAAAAATGCAGATGTGGCCTTAAAGATGCTCCTAGAAATAAAAGTTGAAAGAAGCTCTAGTATGAAGAGCTAGGTGCCATGTTGCAGCATGCTCAATTTTGAGTTAATGAAATTTGTTTGAAGTTGAAGAGGATCTATTCTATAGGAGGAGATCAGAATTTTGAGTTCTCTCAATTCTATGTAGGTGCAGTCAGAGAAACGTGTTTTAGATTCCTCAAGGAAAATTGTTGGACTATCTAGAAACTGGAAATTGTCCCTTGATACCTTTTATTAGGGATTTTTAGTATACCTATTTCAGAAATTGCAATTTTCTAATCGTACCGGTCAGATATCTTGATTTCTTAACTTTTTCGTTCCTGTTGGTCCTAAACTTCAAGGACACGGTAGTGAATCTTATTCATGTTGTTTGGGTGCCAAATATATTTTTTGGAATGAAAGATTGACTCTATTTCCAGCTTAATAATTAAAGGACATACTTTATTGTGGTCCTGCTAGGGACATGCAAAGTTGGAAATACAGAGTGAACAGTTTACATTTTAACCCCAAACATAGCAACCACAAATTTTCCACCCATGAGTGACTCTTTCTGTACGGTGATATCCACCTCCCGCATGATACCTTCTTTTTCTTTGTCAATTGTTGCCCCTCGTACCTTGCAAAACACAAGGCGAGTAGGAAACATAATTAGTCATCATAATAATAAAATTAAGTATACATCTGATACTTATTGCATCATATCACATTTACTCATTTTCAATAAGAAAACTAAACCTTAACAGTGAAGGAAAGTTTGGGTTATAAATTTGACTGTACAAAAGGGTATGGCATTCATGACTTTTATAGTTTCCATTACTTTTTTCAATGTTAGTTGTAATGCCCCATGCTTTCACCTTAGACATTAATTGACTAAAACTGGACAAACAATTATTTTGTGATACAAATGTGACATCAAGCATGCCACATTACACTCCTACTTGTACAAGGTGCCATGACAAAATGAGATAACACAATTGACATGTTTATCAATGCACTAAGCATGGCGACACGAGTGGAAGACTTACAACACCTCAGACCTAAACATCATGATTGTCTCAAACAATCAGACTCAAAGGATTATTGAGGTTCCCATGCCCAACAACAAACCCTGGTACCTCAATTATTGAGCCACCTATTAGGATTGCAGGATGCAGGAAAATGAAGAGCATTCTGCACTGGTTTGGACTTCAGGGATGAATCTGCAGAAATGTAGACTTCAAAGTCCAGGCTACATGTTCCCATACCAGTTCGAACTGTGAGCATAGACTACTTAGATGTTGGGGCCAAGATTTTAGGACCTTGGACTTCTGGGTCAGACTTGCAATTTGTAGTTTGGACTTCAGAGGCTGATTGACACTTAGTTGCAAGAAAACATTGAGATTCTCACTGAATGCTGAACACCAAGAGGCTTATAGCCCAAACATTGGAGAAGGATTTATACCAAGCATCTTAGGCTTTAGTATTTGATACTCATTTACAATTTGCACTCCCTGTGGTGGGTCATCCATCTGCTGTGCGCTGAACGTTGAGTGCTTAAGGGTCTACAAGTTGGGGATTTGGGCTTTGGACTATAGTAACAATACACGCTTTCTACAAACTGTAAAGGGTTGGCTCAACCCCGATGGATGACCAATATGGCCTTTGAAAGATGACTAGCAAAATGCGTTTCGGGCTTTAGGGTTGAAAAAGCAATTCACAACACTACAAAACTTCAGCGTGATTCTAACTCTCGGGGAATGATAATTCGGACTTTGGGGTCCAATTTACAGAATGCATTTTGAACTTTAGGGTTCAAAATGCATCCACCAATCAAGCAAACTGATGCAGGGTGTGATTCGGGTAACCTGCAATGGGTAGCCAACACAGGCAGCCATACAATCAAAACAGTTCACAATGCAGTATAGAAGCAACCACAACCCATAACATGTTCTTTATTCCTCAAGTTTGGATTACAACCTTGCCTTTAGGCACACAAGTTCAAACAGTCCAATAGGGATCAATCTTAACAAACCAACAACCAAATCATGATAATAGAAAATTGAAAATATTTAGAACAACAACAACATGTGGGCTGAACAACCTCTAATCCTACTTACAATCAATTAAGGCACACAAGCCTAAGAGGCTTCTTCATAGGAAAAATAGTAAGATTAAATAGGTCTCTGATGCTAGTTAACTACCTCATCCAGTCTCTCATTCCACACTACATATTACCACCAGCTGAGAGGAAAGACTTAATTTGTATTAATAATTAACCTATTCCTTAAGGAGAAAAAATATTACCATACTACCATACTACCATATATTCTCCTTTCTATATGTTCATTTAGTTCCTCCTTTGTACAAGCCCATATTCAAATTTTATTTTGAATAGCCACTGCCAGGATTGAAATTGTTGATCTAGCGATAATACCACGATTAGGAGTTGTTAACATCAGAAATGAGATCCCACTTTATAGACTATCACTACTATAAGTGAACAATATATCATCAAGAATGCTCGACAATGCCAAGCAATGAATTGTTGCCAACACGATCAAGAATGGGAATAGGTGTGCGTGGCAGAAGATTGTTAAGTGTAACTGCTGATAGGCAGAAAGGCTCAACCTATGGGCTAGAACAGGTGAATGGAGGATAATTGTCCATGCTACAGTTGATAAATATCATGCCTAGCATAATAGGCATTGCCAGCAACCAAGCATAAATACCTACAATTTATAATGATGCTTGCAAATTTTGTGGGTCCTAGTGGTAGTGTGGAGGTTAACACTCATAATTTGACAAACATTTGGGCGCCAGCGTGGAACTTTCCTAACAGAAAGAATATTGCTAGTTAGAAATGTGGGATCTTGAAGATTGTAATTGCTCATGCAGTGCCATAAATAGTGTGGGCCCAACAATTCGGTCGACCAATAGAGAGGGAAGAGTATGTGGGTCCCAACAAGGATTTGCAATGCCCAGCTTAGAGAAGATTCTCTTATATATTTATTTATTTATCTCCCCACATGCAGCTCATGGTGAATCCCCTAGGTATATACAAATCAAGGAGGATATAAGGAAGGAACTAGCTCCATTGTGGACCCCATGTGAACAAAAGAAAGTACCTAATAAGACAAAAAAACCAGAAACACAGAAATAACTTTGGGACTCCCATAACCTACAATTCAGACTTCAGGGTCTAAGAAGCAGATTGCAACTATGCAAAACTTTAACAAGGTAAGGAGAACAAGCTCTTGCTTTTTGATTGCCGAGGCATAACTCCCTCCTTTTGTGTGCTATGCCAAAAACAATTCAGATCAAGCACTCAAGCATACATGGGCCCATCTTAGCCAAGTGTGGAGTTCCCAAATGCCTTAGAATGTGGACTAATCCCCACAACAAAACTCTCCTTCTCAAGGATGAGAGAGGCAAGGAAAATGGAAGGTTTACAAGGGAACAACCAAAAGAGATAATGAGAACATCACAAAGCATCGTAGCAACATACAATCTCATAAAGAGGGGTGTAAATCTTGAATGAATCTATGACAAGAGTAGGGCCAAGAGGTAAGAAATCATGCTTACAAATACAATAATCTAAATGCATCCAAAGAGATTTTGTTTACTTATTCATTTTTTGTGCTTTTCCAAGTTGAAGTGTGAGTTAATTAATCTACATCCAAATAACAACTTCGATATGGCTTTGCAAGTACATTGTGCTTTTTCTTGTGTTTTTGGTTTCAAGTAGAGTTTTCAATTAAACGTTTAACCCACTAGCAAGAAGAGTACATAAAATAATCTAAATCTAATCTACCTAAGAAAGCAACAATGAATCTAAACTAAACTAAGGAACAATAATAGAGTGTTACAAAGTTTATGCAAGGGTGTGTGATTTAATAACTAACTAATAAAAATTTGAGTAAAGAAATTGTTTCTTGAAATAAAAGAACTTGGAAGAATCTTTGAAGCTTCTTATGCAACTATTGTAATTGTATCCTTGGAGGATCCAACTTTTATTCGTAATATTTTCTCCTCTCCTAGCCTTGGGGTATCTATTGATGCGGGTTTTGTGACCTTAACCAACATTAGAATAAAATACTCAATGGAATATCCTATTCTCTCTTGATCAAAGACTCCAATGTGCTAAGCTAAGTGATCACAAAGTAGACTCCAAGGTTCGTGATACATATAGGATAGTCTCAGTTGGTTTGATGTGTTTTGCTGGTATTTCAAGGGGTACTTACGTTCAACGGTATCACTTTGGACTTTGAATGCTATGGATGATGAGTGGTGAAGTTCTATTTCGGCCAATCTTAAAAAAATAAATAAAAAGGAATGAGGGTTTAGAAACTAGACTAATGCTAAACTACTCCTATGAACTCAAGAGACAAATGCTGAATGGTGAAATTCATACCTATCTTTGCTTTGCAAAGTACAATGACTACAACTACACAAAGATGGTGCAATCTTCAAAGGGGGTTTGCAAATGATATCCATCCTATTACTCAAGATCATCATCATGTCGAACAATGAATATAAGTAATAGAATTCAAATTTAGTAATTTGAAACTTTAGACTAACCTTACACATCAAATTGAAAAATCATTGAATTGAAAAAAGTATGAACTAATTTCACCATAATCAACACTATCAATCTTTCATTCACTTAAAATTGCTGAAAACAAATCTATTTTATTGAAGAAATATGAAACCATGCAAGCTTTCAAATTAACAATTGCTCAATAATGAATCCAATTATTATTTTGAATAGCACTCTTAGCAACAATTTCACAAGTCTCCCCGAATAAATGAAATGAGTGGGGTTTATATAGGCACCCCAATTACAAAGCAATGACCCAGATTGATTTGAGATCAATGACCAAGATTATTCCTAGAAACCCTAACCCTAAAAAGCATAACTAACTTCATGGACACATGGCACAAGTAGAATGAACCACTTGGAGCATGGAAAACGGTGACACCCTACAAGCTAATCAATCAAGCAAGAATCCAAAATGCAATTGCCCTTGGCTTGTTCTCTGGCTGCAAATGCAAGAAACTTTGTCATCACCAAGTCGAGCTCCTCCATTGATATGTTTGGCATAGCATCCAACTGTACTCCAGTTACGTCCAAGGCTTCAATGCACTGAGTAAAAGTGTTCTCCCACTTACCTTCTTGCTTCTGAAAATTCTCCATAAAAGTCAAGAGGGAAGACATATCATCTAGCTGGTTTTCTTTATTAATCTCCATTTCTTTCAAGTAAATATTCATCACACTTTCTTTTAAACCTTCCAAATCCAAACCACTTGTATCATGAGTCTCTTGCCCTGTTAAGCCTCATTCTCTTGGCACAATAGGGCTGTTATTTGCTGAATGAACTCTACCAATCTCAAATTCTCTACCTCTAATCTTTCTTTCTTTTCCTCCGTTTTATCAATTTTTTCCTTGATGGCCCTTGAAGTGTCTGCTAGCTCATGAAAGTCTTGTTCTATCGGGGTTGGTCCAATGTCCAATGTGGTAACTTCATAATCCATAGGGGTAATTTGGTCCCTAGGTTTGTCAACCTTTGGAACTGCTACATGTAAGATCCTGGATCTTGTACCATCTCTAATGATTTGAGAATACTTTTTAGGCTTCTTTGGTGTCTTAGCTTTACCAATCCTTTCCAAGAAGTCTTGCATGCTTTCAATTGTTTGAATTTCATCCAGTGGTTTGGGTTTCTTCGTCAAACTTTCAGTCAACCAATCTGGTATAGTAGATAATTCCATCCCATCTTCCAGCTGAATATCATCATTAATCCCTTTCAGGGCGAAAATTATCTCATCACCCAATTCTTCATTGGTTTCTAGGATCTCAGTATCTCCCATGCCTTCGATCATAAGTGTATCACCTCCTTCCAAACACTCTGTGAAGGTTTGTTCTTGAAGAAGCTCCAGCTGTTCTAGCTCTTGAAATTCAGCTTCTTGTTCATGATTTGGTTCATATTCAGCGATAGACGCCTCTTCTGAAATATACCGGACCAATTTTTTTTCAATTTCTCAAGGCAAATTACAATGAGTCAAGCACCCATTAAGGTTAGTCAGAAAACCCAAACGATGCTGGAAGTAACTCTAACCTGAATGTACACCAGGATCCTGTGATGGGCAAGGTGTGAGCATTGGTCAGAGGGTCTCAAAAGTAAATGCTGGAAAGGAACTCTAACCACGAGATGCGCCGGCGAACGACGAGCATTCGGTCAGAGGGTCCCTATCTAATGCAATACTGAAAAATAGCTCAACACCAAGCATGTGCTACTCAGTCCATGATGGACAAGAGGCGACCATATGGCGGAGACTTGAATTTTCAAAGCAAATTAAGAAACTAGGCGGCAAGCCAGCCTCTTCCACTTATTCAGTGGGTAATTACAAATACTGAAATGAACAAGAAAGTAAAAGATGCTGACAGTACTACTGTTCAGCTTACAATATCAGAATTTTTCGATGTTAAGCACAAGATTTGAGTGTCACTCGCAGCTGCAACAATATATATGATATTCTCAATGTTATCAATGCCTTTCCTCTCAAGAACAAGCTCAAATGATAATTCTATAACACGCTGTTATGACAGACCCAAGACTGAAACTGTTATCAGCAACACAGTAACTCAATGAAATGCTCACTACACACTCACCACTCACTCAATAAGCATGAAAAGGATGCAAAAGACTCCTAAGAAGATGGCGCCCCAGTTAGAAACACAAAACAGACCCAAACTTGAGTTATTTATTTTCTGCTCAATCCACCAGCAAGTACAATGGTACGGCCCAAGAGAAAGGGCGATTTTCTTCAATAAATATCAACTCTTGTTTAAAAATTCTGAAACCTTGCAAAAGATGGCGCCTTAGCTAGACAAATGCATATACGAAACACCCAGAATGCAATCTTTTTGTATTTTTGAAATATGAATGAAAACAACAGTTTAGCTATGAACTCAGCAACTTCTGAAATTGACATAAAAATGCAAACAACTGAACTACCAATGCAATTAACTCTCTACAAGCATACCTCACTACAAATTGCACTCAAACACAAGAAATATCTCCACTAGGTGCTGTCTCACAAGCACGAAGTCGAGCCAAGCTAGGAGGCATTCATTCCTCGAAGCAATCCTCTCACCATTTCGGCAGCATAACTTTACTCAAGACGTTGGATGATGAAACTGAAGACCAAGACCTCCTTATAAAGACTTGAGATGACTGTCCAGAAGCTTCTAGAAACCCAGCATTTCAAATTTTGAGTAACTCCTCTTCCCTCCAAAAGTGGCGTCCTTTTTGCCTTAAGCAATTTTATCTTTTAAAATTACAAATACTCCAAGTTGGGCGTCCCTTTCTCCAATATTGATTTTTGAACATTAGAAAATATAAAATAATCCTCATGGGCGCCACCCCTTCAAAAGCCACCTTTTAAAAACAACTTAAGTTCCAACACTAGGCTAAGGGGGGGTCAACAGCAAAATATAACATTAAACATGCCTTTATTAAAATTAATTCAACTTATCTCTCCAAACGAGCCCCAAAGCCGAAATTGAGCAAAACCAACTGAACAACTGAAGTAGAAGGTCAAACGAGCTGAGACCAACAAGACCACTGCCAGAAATAGAATTTACTAAAAATAGTAAATTCGTGAAAGTGCTCAGAATGCCAAAACGAACACATCACCGGAAAGCTCACGAAAAACCCAGAAGGAATCCGCAATTCAAACGCCAATCCGTGAGCACAAGAAACCACCAGCCAAGAAACCCTAATTTCACTACCGGAAAGCCTACGGGTCTCCAGAATAGGCTAACGGTAAATCAGAAGAAGTCATGCTCGAGCAGGGGACATTACATCTTCCACTACTCTAATGGATAGTGTCCTTGAAGATGATGGGATTTCATTAATCTTTTGCTTCTTCTAACTCTTCACTTGCTGTTTCCTTTGTCTTTGCTTGAAGATCCTCAATCGTTGCTTTCCTTTTACTTGAACTTGGAAGTTCATCAAGACCCTCTTCTCTCCTTTCAAATTCAGCTGCTTCTCCCTGACTTTCTTCATTGCTTAGTTTGGCATAAGTAAGGGAGACACCTTCTTTTCTCAATCTGCTGATTTGGTGATCTACACACTCCTCGGAATCAACTATAATATCCTTCATCAAAACATTCAAATTTGTCAACTTAGGCTATGTCTAGATTGGCAATAAGATAGGCTTATTCTTTTCTTGTTCAAACTGAGGATGTACATATTCTCCATTGTCCTTTACCTGGCCAGGAACAGGGAATAAGTCGCACTTCTTCACAAGGTCTACTGGAATTCTAGACCACATCTTCTTTCTAACTCCATATTCGTCCACCAAGTTAGATTAGTAGTGTTCTATTTGCATAACGTGAAGTGACTTCTTCCCATGAACTCTCAAGTATGGATCATAATTTGACCTTGGTTTATAAGTACCCAATTTATAGAATTGCAATTCTGATTTTGCTGTCTTGGCTGCTTGCAATGAAGGGCAGACTTCCAACATTTTCCCAATCAGAATAGGAAAATTCTCTCCTTGTTTATTCTTTTTCTCTTGAAGGGAATCCAAGTGCACCAACTGTCTTGCAACTTCAAGCATAATTATCTTATTTGTTGGATACAGTGGGAGTTTATAGGGAGCTTCTGCAAATCCATGGACCCTGAAATATGTAAAAGTTGGAAATTGAATGAACCATGATCCAAATTTTTCAAGCAACACCATAGCCTCCTTGGACAACCTCTTTTGGATTTCTCCTTGAAGTAACCGAGTGACATACATGAGAAAGGCATCATTGGTTATTTTGTAATTGTCCTTGTAGTGCAACTGTAGCTGTGGGTAACAATCATATGCCTTGAACTGGTTACTCTGAGGTCCTACTTCTCCTTTCCAGATAAATCCTCTGTACTTTGTAAACTGGGCTAAGATGTAGACTATGTAGGAACTCATGTATGTTGATGTTATACGTCACTTCCAGCCGATCTCCTTTACCTTATTTGATAAATTAAATAATAGCCAAAAGCTATTTAATTTATAGAGACAGCGATCTATCTTGAAGAGGCACAATTTATTGTGGAGATGTGATTTAATGAAGAGATCCGATTTCCTTGAGAAGGTTGACATCATGTTTAATGTGGGCGTAATTTGTTATGAAGGGTTGTGAATTTATGTGGCCGACCTCTTGCATTTAAGAGACATCATTTTTGGAAGAGGCCGACTTGCTGATTATGAAGAGTTACGTCTCTCTCTTCATTTTGTATATATTCTCATTGGTTGCACTTCATTCATCATCTATTCATTCATTCATTTTCATCACAAGTTCAAGTTCATCAAATGCGAGTTCATCTACAAGTGCAGATCGATATTGTTGAAGGCTGAGTTTCATCATCAGCGAATTACATCTGGCTGTATTTGTGATTGCATCAGTTTGTGGTGCATACTCTTGGCCTCATTATCGGCCTCTATTGTAAAGGAGACTCTCTTTGTGATTCAATATATAAGTGATATATTGTTGCTGGGTTTTTCTCCCTCAAGTGGAGGGTTTTCCCAGGGTATCTGCTGTGTTATTGTGTTGAATTTTGAATTAATTTTTCTGTGCTCTAATATGATCATAAAACTAACATGGTATCAGAGTGGGTTTGAAGAAGATCTTGATCAGATTTATTATTGCAGCGATACTCTTTATTCTCTTTCTCATCGTTGATTGCTTCTATCTCTTTGTCAATATGGTGAACGGTCTCAAGGTTGAGGATAGACTTGAGGGAGCATCGAATTTCACATCTTGGAGATTCAGAATTATGTTCACCTTGGAGGAAAATGAATTGGCAGAATTCGTGGAGAGCAAAGTCCCCGAGCCTACGGATGAGGAAGAGAAGGTTCAATGGAAGAAGAAAGATATTAAGGTGAAGAAGATGTTAGTTGATTCTGTGAAGGATCATATTGTTCCTATCGTCTCCAAGTTGAGGACGGCAAGAGAGATGTTTAAAACTTTGGAGGAGATGTACGAAATCAAAAACACAAGCTGGGCACTTGCACTGAAGCAACAACTCCATCATGTTAAGATGGCAAAGGGAGAATTTATTATTGCTTACTTCATGAAGATTTTCGAATTGAGAGATCAACTCTCTACTATTGGTCATGTTGTTGATGACAAGGACTTGACCATGCTTTCCCTTAATGGTCTTCCTTCATCTTGGTAGTCTTACATTCAAGGAATCAGTGCAAGATCGAAACTTCTCAAGTTTGATCGTTTGAGGGTGGATTGCATTCAAGAGGAGTCTAGGTTGGTTGCGAGAGGTATTGGTCAAAGCTCCACTAATGAAGACATTCATGTTCTCGCCACTCAATCCTCGAAGAAGAAAGGGAAAGATGGGAAGAAAGGATATTTCAAGAGGAATAGAGATAAAGGAGCTGATGGTGCTCTTGCATTCAAGAAGAAGAGGGATCTCTCCAAAGTTCAATGTTTTAGATGTGACAAGTATGGTCACTTTGCTAAGGATTGTCCAACTAGGCCTAAGTAGCAGGCTACCATTGCAGATGTTGATGAAGTCTCTCCGCAGAAGGATTCATATGAATACTTATTCTATTCGGCATTTTCAAGCAATGTACCTACCAACACCAACACTTGGTTGATTGATAGTGGTGCCTCTCGCCACATCACCGGATTTAGGGAGCAACTAACTAATTTGGTGGAGAAAGATTCTAGTGAACAAGTTATTATTGGAGATGATGCTAGTTACTCCCTGAAAGGAATTGGGACCTCCACTCTCCACTTGGATTCCGACATTTCCCTGCAATTGAGTGATGTTCTATTTGTTTCAAGCATCAAGCGAAACCTTGTTTCCATTTTAGCCTTGGAAGACAAGGGTACCAAGTTGCATTTTGAAAAGGAAAAGTTCTTCTGTGGACGAAGAACTCAAACTTCAAGACTGCTCGGGTGATTGGAGTTAGACATGAGAGCCTTTACAGGCTATGCACTCGTCCACTTCAGTCTCTTGTGCATGATTCTTCAAGTTTGTGTGAACTTTGGCATCGAAGATTGGCTCACCTTCACTTTCGAGCTCTACCTATCATGGAGAAGATGTCACGGGCCTTCCGAAGTTCAACCAGGAGCACGAAGGTACTTGTAGAGGTTGCGCTTTGGGTAAGAATACAAAAGGTCCATTTCATAGTAGAGAAAGTAGATCCAAATGTATTCTAGATCTTTGCCATTCTGATTTATGTGGTCCAATGTCTGTTGCTTCTTTGAGTGGTTTCTTGTATTACATTATTTTCATTGATGACTACTCTAGAAAGACTTGGATTTATTTATTGAAATCTAAAGAATCTGAGGAGGTATTAGAAAGGTTCAAAGAATTCAAAGCTCAGGTGGAGAATTTGTCTGGGAAGTGAATCAAAGTTTTGAGATTCGATAACAGAGGAGAGTACACTTCCAACAGCTTCCGTAACTTTTGCATTGAAGCTGGGATTAAGAAGGAGTTTAGTGTTCCTTATAATCCTCAACAAAACGGAATTGCTGAACGGAAGAATAGATCTATTGTGGAAGTAGCCAAAGCCATGATTCATGACCAAGATCTGCAACTTCCTTTGGGCGGAAGCATCTAGGACAGCAGTCTATGTTCAGAATAGAAGTCCTCACCGAATCCTAGAGAACATGACTCTTGAAGAAGCTTTTATTGGGAAGAAGCCAAAAGTGGGCCATTTGAGGATCTTTGGATGTCCAGTGTATGTTGATGTACCAAAGGACAAGAGAACAAAATTGTAGCCTTCTGGCAAGAAGGGGATATTTGTAGGTTACAGTGAGACATCAAAAGCCTATAGAATCTACATTCTAGGCCAGAAGTTGATCGAGATCAGTAGAGATGTCACATTTGAAGAAGATGTTGCATTCAAAAGATCCAAGGGTACTTATATGGAGATTGATAATGAAGAGTCTCCTCAAGATATAGAAGTTGACCATGCTCTTGAGATTCAGAGGGAGGCTCCTGAACCTAAAGAAGATGATGATCCAGTTGAGCCCTTGGAACCTACTGATGGGCCGATAGATATTGTGATTGGAAGAAAAAGACCTCTCTGGGCTAGGCAAACAATGCAGGAGGCAAAAAAGTTTGCAACACTGAGAGGAACCTTCAGAGAAAGTAAGAGACCTCATAAGTTTTCTAGTTATGTTGCTTTGATGAGTCAGATTATTGAGTCCGAGTCTTCCAGTGTTGAGGAAGCCTCTAGTCATCAAGTTTGGAGAGATGTTATGTAAGAAGAGTATCAGCCCATTCCCAAGAATGATGTTTGGGACATTGTTCCTAGACCCGAAGGCAAATCTGTGGTATCTTCTAAATGGCTCTTGAAGATCAAGCATGCGGCTGATGGGATCATTGAGAAGTACAAGGCAAGATTCGTGGCTAGAGGGTTTTCACAGAAAGAGGGAGTTGACTATGAGGAAACTTTTGCTCTTATTGCTTGTTATAGTTTTGTCAGAACCATCATTGCTATTGCTGCATCTAGAGGATGGAAGATTGACCAAATGGATGTGAAGGCAACTTTTCTGAATGGTGTAATCGAAGAAGAGGTGTATATAGAGCAACTGGATGGCTTTGAGGTACATGGGAAGGAGTCTCATGTTTGCAGGCTGAAGAAGGCCTTGTATGGTCTTAAGCAGGCTCCTCGAGCCTGGTATGAAAGGATTGATCAGTACCTGTTAAGCTTGGGTTTTTCCAAGAATGATGTTGATTCTAACCTCTACTTCAAGGTAATTGATGGCGAAGCATTGATCTTGGTTTTGTATGTTGATGATCTGATTCTTATTGGAGAAGAACACCTCATTATCAAATGCAAGAAGGAGTTAGCTTCTGAGTTTGAAATGAAGGACCTTGGTCTCATGCATTACTTCCTTGGGTTAGAAGTATGGCAGAAGTCAGATGACATCATTCTAAGTCAAGGGAAGTATACTATTGATATTCTGAAGAGGTTTGATATGATGGATTGCAAATCCATGTCTACGCCTATGGAGACCAACTTACATAAGTTGAAAGAGGTTGCAGCTGGTTCAGATTTGGTAGATCCCACGATGTACAGGAAGTTGATTGGATCGTTGATGTATCTAGTCAATACCAGACCAGATATCTGCTATGTAGTGAGTGCACTTAGTCAGTTCATGTGTGAACCAAGGCAGATACATCTAGTTGCAGCAAAACATATCCTGAGATATTTGCATGGCATAGTTGGATATGGGCTGAGATATTCTTTAGGTGTGGATTTGAAGTTGCATGGTTATACTGATTCTGATTGGGCAGGGTATGTCACTGATTGGAAGAGCACCTCTCGATGTTTCTTTAGTTGTCTGCGATGATATCTTGGTGCAACAGGAAGCAGTCATCTGTAGCATTGAGTACAACAGAGGCCGAGTATATTGCAGCTCGAGAAGCAGTGTAGCTTCGGAAGCTCCTTGCAGGATTGTTTGGACAATCAATGGAGCCTACTATCATTCATTGTGATAACCAGAGCTGTGTGAAGCTTTCTGTCAATCCTGTGTTTCATGACAAAACCAAACATGTTGAGATCAAATACCACTATATCAGAGATATGGTATTGAGGAAAGCAATTCAGTTGAAGTATATCAGCATTGATGAGCATACGATAAATATTCTCACCAAGCCTCTCTCCAGGATAAAGTTTGTGTACTTTTGCGACAATCTTGGTATGGCGGAGAATCAAGCCCTAGCCGAGAAGGAGTCTTAGTATCAGTGATCTTCATTAATGCATTTCTCTTTGATAGAGATTTGAGGTGCAAGCCCTTGTTAATGCATTTTTCTTTGAGATTTGAGGTGAAAGCCCTCGTTTCCACCCTTTGGGAGAGCCATGGTGGATGTCATGTGTGTGACTCCATGACAACATCACGTGAGAGAGTCCGTGATGATTTTTTTGCACTTGTGTTTCACCCTCTGGGAGAGCCATGGTGAACGTCACGATGAGGTGACAACATCACGTTGAGTGATGGGCACTTGTACATACCATACATTGGTGTAGCCATGATGGTTGATATCACGATGAGGTGATATCTTTCCTTTCCACATATGGGTGTAGCCATTGTGGTTGACATCATGATGAGGTGATGTCTTGTGTAGTTGGAAGTATCCTCCGTAGCTGAGAGGGAGTGTTGATGTTATACAACGTTAGTTGTCACTTCTAGCCGATCTCCTTTACCTTATTTGATAAATTAAATAATAGCCAAAAGCTATTTAATTTATAGATAGCGATCTATTTTGAAGAGGCACAATTTATTGTGGAGATGAGATTTAATGAAGAGATCCGATTTCCTTGATAAGGCCGACATCATGTTTAATGTGGGCGCGATTTGTTATGAAGGGTTGTGAATTTATGTGGCTGACCTCTTGCATTTAAGAGACATGATTTTTGGAAGAGGCCGACTTGCTGATTATGAAGAGTCACGTTTCTCTCTTCATTTTGTAAATATTCTCATTGGTTGCACTTTAGTCATCATCTATTCATTCATTCATATTCATCACAAGTTCGAGTTCATCAAGTGCGAGTTCATCTACAAGTGCAGATCGAATTACATCTGGTTGTATTTGTGATTGCATCAGTTTGTGGTGCATACTCTTGGCCTCATTATCGGCCTCTATTGTAAAGGAGACTCTCTTTGTGATTCAATATATAAGTGATATATTGTTGCTGGGTTTGCCTCCCTCAAGTGGAGGGTTTTCCCAGGGTATCTGCTGTGTTATTGTGTTGAATTTTGAATTAATTTTCTGTGCTCTAATCTGATCATAAAACTAACAATGTAGAAAGTCTTGGTCTTCTCCAAATTTCTTGGCTAGATATCAATATTGTCACTTATCAGTTTAACCCAATTTATCATTTCCATTCCCAACACAATTTCCTCCATGTATGAGAACATCCATACTTCAAAGAACGCCCCCTGAGGAGTACCCATAATCCTGTTCAGCATATGGATCATGTCACTGTACTCTTCCTTGAATTCAATGCAAATTAGCCTTTTTGGGTAACTTAGAGCGATGCTTCTTAGGTTTTGTTGTACCCAAACCAAATTTTTTGCTTCATCAAGGCATTTTGTATTTAAAAGTCTAAACCTTGCTAAAATGTAGTAGAATATAGTTTTGGGCAATATCAAGCATGGAGTTTTTGTCAATATTTTGTCAGTTAAAGTCAGTTTTATTGATCAAGACTGAAGCAGAGACTCAAAATGAAGATCTTCACGATGGAGGAGCATCTCACGACGACATTTCATATTGCAGACGGTCATTTTAATGATCGAAACAGAGTTTTCAATGGTCAAATCATAGAGATTTCTCAGAGGAAAAGCACAAAAGCGCAAGTATAGCCCAAGGGCGCCCAGCTTATTGAAAGTCGAGATTCTGGTTAAAATGTTCAAGCATCCAGTCAATCTCTTCAAAATCAGTCTGGCTATCCGTCGAGCTATTCAGCGAGGCGTTCCGAGACCCACAGCTCCAGTTATCAAGCGACAGAAGTTGAAATCCTAAAGTTTCCAGATGTGAGAATTTTTCTCTTTTCAGGCAAAAGCGCGCCTCTAGCCTGAGGGCGCCCATCTCAAGGAGGGGGTAGATCTCGACAGTTTCGGTGCCGGATGCAGTCAATTCGTTCACGACCAGCCTGCTTATCCAACGAGATATCAAGCATAGTCATCTGACTTTCAGAGTTCAGGCGGCAGTCATCCAAAGATCAACTTAAAATGGAGTTTTCACGTTTTTGAGCTTCTCCGTTTGTTCCCAGTGCAAGTACAAGCCAGGGGCGCTGGCTTAAAGGACCCTCCAGATGGCAAAATTTGCAGACAGAGTCTTCACGACATCAGTAATATTCTAGCCTAGCTCTGCAACGCATCATTCAGCTTGTCAATCCGACGTTCCGGGTGGTCGTGGCGGAGATTCTATTAAGCACGTAATTTCACGAGCGGACCAACAAACAAATTACAGTGTATTTTCACAGTCCAGAGGCGCCTAGCCTTTAGGCTTGTCAGATGAGTCCGTTCGCGTTCAAAGTCTTCACGGCTATTGAGCGTTATCATTTTATCTTTCCAACGAGCACAACCGTCAGCCTTCGGGATTTGGCAGTCGCTCGTGCGTGCGAGGTCTTTAGTGTAATACTGCAAAGTAAGGACGTTTGGAAAAGTCTGGAAGCGGTAATCTTAATTAAAATACGCACTGGAATTTTTGAGGTCTTAGAAGCAGTTTTCTTGCTTCGTCGCCTCCAGGGACTTCTCTTATAGGCCCTTCTGGCTGTCCGTTAAAACAGATAGTACCTGAATCGGTCATCCCAGCTCCAGATATCGCGGTCAAAGTAGGGTACTTGGATGAACGTTTGATTTTCGTCAAGATGACAAAAGTGCAACCTAGAGCCAGGGGCGCTTTTACTTTTGAGGCCCTTAACACAGCTTTCAGCTGTCGTGCATACAGTCGTTGGATACAGAATATCTCCAGTCATGTAGTGAGCTTCGTCTCATATCAGCAGGGTTCACCGTTCACCGTTGGCAGCCGTTTGAAGCATCAGATGGCAGTTTAGGGAAATGGCCAAGTCTGGAACCCGTAAAGCAATTTAATCAGGTGCGCCTAATTTTTCAAGGGGTTAAACGATGGATTTTGCAGTTGTGTCTCCCAGCAGACATTTCTTCCTTGTTCAGTAGGCTTTCCGATGAATATCTCAGAACAGTCTCAGCATCACCCGGTCATCCGGAAATCAGTATCGAAGTTGGCTAGTCATGACAGTGCTGTCAGCTATGAAGTAGGGATTTAGTAAAAAATGAAGTATCTTGAGCAAATGGATGCATATGTGCTCAAGAGATGACTTTTCGGAATCGTTGAAGTCAAACGATGAATCTCAAAGCTTCAACTATATTGTCAACTGAAGTTCAAGATTTGCATAAGATGGCTATTTTCTATTTTTGGCGCCTAATTACATGATAATAAATATTTTATTATTATTTTCAAATTTGGACTTCCAGTCAGTGGCAGTTGAACTGAAAGGCAACCAATCAGAGGACTTCTATTATCGTTAGGGTTTATGAATTCTTGCAGTCACAATTCAGTGCAAATTTCTTCTTATTTATACATGGCGCCATCTTCATTGTTATTCACAGAGCTTTCAGAAGAAAATTCGATTTCATTAAGAGCAATTCAATCTTAAGTGAAATTCGTGATTTTCTAAGGCAAATTCATTATCTTCAAAGGGAAAATCGAAGTTTATTAAATTCAAAACAAATTCAAGATAAATTCGTATTTCTTCAGAAGAGAGGCGCGCATGTCTTCAAAGCAAATTCAAAGTTCGAAGTAATTCGCAATTCCTTGATTCTCATAGCAATTCGCAAATCCTTCAGAGATTCAAAGGCGAATTTGTTATTCAAAGGCATATCTCAATTCTTAAAGGCGTATTTAAAAAAAAAATCAAAGGCGAATCCTCAAATTCAATAAAATTCGTATTTTCTTCAGAGAAATTCGAATTTCATTCATATTCAAAGGCGCAAATTTTAAGAGAAATTCGTGGTTTTCAATTCCAAGGCGAATTCTTCCAGTTCAGAGGCGAAATCTACATCAATTCACAAGGGCGATTTTTCCTAACATATCTTTTTGCAGATTCAAGTTCACAATTATCAGTTTTTCAAAGAAATCTTGGGCGATTTTCACAAAAGAAGACACAATAAAAACGTCTTTTTCATCCTTCAGATCTCAGATTTCTCACAAAATACAAATTGCATGTTCCTGAAATTGGCGAATTTGGCAAGTCTCAGTATCTGGATCATTTCCATATAATTTCCTCGAGTTAAATTTGTGCATTTGATTTTTCACGAATTTTTAGCTTCAGAACATTCGTTCTCGAATTGCTGATTTTCTCAAGTGAAAAATCTCTGTACGATCGAGTAGAAGTTGAAGAAGTTGAATTTTCGCAAATCTGACGTTCTGGGTTGTCTTAGAATCCTTTCTGGACAAAACCCATATCTCGGATTTTTCATTGAAAATAATTCTTCGAAGGCTATTTTAACTCACAGCTATTTTAGATTCCAGAAATCTTGTTAATTTTTCTCTCAACGGCCTACTCACCAGTAATACGGGACCAAAGCTCCTTACCCATGATTTTCAGGTTGGTTATGATAGACCTTCACAAAGTATTGCCTAGCATAGACCAAATAAGATCAGAAGTTCGATCATTCGAATATTGAGTACGGCTTACTAGAGGCCGCTTCCACCTATCCCGCTTCCCGTTGAGTTTGTTGGCTTGCATTAAGCATTACAATCCGACTACTCAGTGAGATAGCGTCTGATGGACGGGTCATTTGGTATCTCAAACCTTTGGACATCGAAGGATTTTTGGCATTCCTCAACGCGAACAGCCTAGTTGTTTCTATGGAGCAGCAGGGAGTGGCATTTGATGTTGATGTGGACAAGTGTCAGAAGAAGATGGCAGAAAGATGGTTAAAACAAGCAAAGAACAGATTGCCAAACAATGTGGGTTGTGGTGAGTACAAGGATGAGTACGCGATTCTAATCACACTCTGAATCGTGTCTCGGTCAAGCACATGCGAATGTTTTCCAGCCTTGGATGTATTACATTATTGGTCGATCATTTCTGGGCAGCATTATGATGGGCATCCTTCATCAGCGACATTTCCACACAGCATCACCGGTTCGGTTCCTATGAGTTTCATGTGTTTGACATTATCATTTTGATGCTATCGGGGGATTCAGAACTTAAGGCATCTCGTTCGGAGAAGGTCGCAAGTGTGATCGCTTGAGTTCACGAGAGACGCCCGCGCATTCACGAGCTTCTTGACCTTACTACGGAATTTGGATGAATTGCATGTTCAGATCTCCTTACTAGGGCAGCGATGGATGGATGGGCAGATTGGTTTATTCAGTTCCCAACATACACCTACATCCGAGTATACGGTTTCACAGGAAATCCAGCTATGCTTCCACGTTATCCTTCGGATAAAACACTTTTTCAGGAATTCCTTAGACAGATGCATGATGTTCATCGTCTTCTACGCCGAAGGCATAGACCATCACTTAACTTTCCTTTTCAGTTTGGAATGTATTGGTGCAAGTCGGCAATTGATGCCAAGATCGCGGGACAAGAGCTTGAGAAATATCATCTTAAGTATCTTGTCGAAGCACGTGCCTACGACCTTTTAGGTCATTATACAGCTCGCCTCGCTGGAGGCACATATCACGAGCCTTCTATGGAAGATTACTGGGAAAATTGCGCAGATGACTTCGAGGTTCGCAGACGCAGTTACGGCCGCTTCTCTCTCTCACAGATTTCTGTTTTCTTGTCAGAGGATGTGGGAGGTTTATTGTCACAACCCCCCCTAGGACTTAATAAGTTATGGTATTGATGATATGGTCGTTATTTCCGTTATTGAAACATTATCCTTCTTCTGAATATGAATTAAAGGATTTAATAATTGTTCTAGTTTATTTTATCTCTTGGCAATGAATGAAATGATGGATGATTATTTAATTGCGTAAATACAACTATTGATGATGTTGTTACGTATATCAATGTGAAACGATATGTTAAGAATAGTCTAACTCTGGCTTTTGGTGTCAAGTGATTGCAGGACCATCAACGCAAGAAAAGAAAAGGGACCGTCATCAGGGAGAGGACACGGTTAACAAGGATCCGATTGTTATCAAACTCTGGGAAGCAAATGACGACACAAAATGATCCTGGCTTTGGTAAAATATATAATAAATAATAAACCTTACAAAAAAAGAAAACATTTAGATATTTCACTTCATAAGGAATTTTAAATATTAATATGGCAACTTTTAAGACTTCAAATATTAAAGCTTCGAATCTTATAAAGGCGAAATATAGTTAAGCGGGCAAAATAAAACGCATGGGAAGTGGTTTTCGTGCGGGGTAAAGAGGACGGAGAATGGAAACCTGAACGCATCACCAGGGCATCGGCTTGCATGGTAACGCCTTGCATTCAAGAGGCTCGATGGGGAATGCGAAAGGGCGTTCATTTAAACGTCGACCTCGTCCGGGAAAAATCACTCCATCGGAACAATCGTTGCTTCTTTTTTTGGTCTGCGTCTTTTGAAAAGGGTAAAAATGCCATTCTTCCGCCATGGTTAGGGCTCTGCTATTTTCTTACCTCTGTTTATTCTTCCTTTGGAACCGGGTGGGAAAAATCAATCATATGCGAAGGTGATTCTAAAGCGCCTCTCTCTTTCTTTGTATCTCCGAAGTAACCTCCGGTGGCTCGCGAATCTCTTTCGGGAAGCGATTAGAGCAGGAATCGGGGTCAGAGGCAACAGCAGCTAATATTCTCAGGCACGTAGTTATCTAAATTTTCTTCCATCTCTTATGCGTAGTATTCATTGATCAAATAATTTCTTCTTCGCATTAGAGGTGCAAGAGAATAAATCGCATTGATCTTATCTTTAGATTATTTTGACTGTTTCCCTCAATCTTGTCTCAGCTTCGAAACTCTAATGCTGTATTTTGTTAGTCTTCGCCAGAACCGTAACTCTTGTTATTGTTATGAAAGCCGTCTATTCTTCTTTAACCGGGGGTCTTAGTTTCAGTAGTAAAACTAGGAACCGTTTTCCTCTTTGTAACTTTGTTACCCTCGCATTATCTTCATCCAATAGTGCTGGCCAAGGGAGTTTCCTGCGTATTATGTTTTAGTAAACAGTAGTCAAATTCCATGAAATGGTAACTGTCCTTGCATGCATTCTGATCTGTAATCTTGATGTTCTGAGCGGCACATCTGAACAGAGTCTAACTGAGACCCTTCATCATTCTTTGGAAATTCTGGAATAATTCTTAAAACATAATATCCTAATCCTGAACTATCATGGAATCTAGTAGGGAATGGCTGAATAGTTCTGAACACAGTTCTTCCTGGGAAATAAATGATAACTTCCATTATATATGAATCAACTGAATTTTATTAGCAAATGGTGAGAACCAGAAACTCGAATATTGATTCCATGAATGTAGAACCAGAAAACAAAACTTTTTTTTTGTTAATCATAAAAGAGCAAGGATGTGTGCTGACGGCACAGTGATGCCATAATTAATTAATTAAAAATCCTTGGCCAAGGTAGATGCCCGTTTGGCAATGTCAGCTCCCATGGCCAGATATACCCTGATCAGGATGATTCTTCTGATAGGAGGTACCTATAGAGGGAGGATCGATCAGTGGTATAGGTTCGTGGACATCAGGCTCAGAGAACTGATAACAATTGATCCTTGTTAATTGACCTCGTGAAGGGCGGGTTCTTCAGTTGAAGAAACTCGGGAGACCTGCAGGTCTTGGTTGGGCGGTAAAGCCCCTGATGATGATTTCTTTTCCTTTCTGAACAGTATTGCCAATGAAGATGGTGTTAAATGCAAAATCTTTATTCTCGCTCTATTTCCAGGTACAAAGATCTGAATGTTTACTATTGTTGAAATAATATTCATCTTGAATTTTGAGCAATGTCCTTTTAGCTGAAATTATCGTTACTTGTTAGTTATTGTTAAATTATACTGCTTAGTTGAATTCTGCAAATTAGATGTAGAAAATTTAGATAACCGTTGTATGTAAACCCTAGAATGGTAGTTATTTATTTCATGATAATTTGAAACTGTTTTTGAAAAATCAGTTAGAAACGTTGAAAAACTCTTGATCCCTTGAAAACAATTAGTTACAATTCAGCTGAAGGTAGTTACCAGTTAAACCATCATAACCGTAGATTAGTTGGATGTTACATTTATCAGATGATGAGGGAGAGGTTCTTCCTCAGTTTTTTAGAGAGCAGGTCGATACACAACCGTTGCCAGCAGTAGATTGGTACGCCAAAGAATATGCAACGGTTAAGGAGAGGTCAAGTAGAGTTATCCAGAACAGTATACTTTTCCTCGACAGCAAGAAGAAAGGAGGGTAAGTGTTCCCAGAGCAGAGCCGCCAGTAGTGGTGAATCCTTCGCTACCTTCCTCGTCAAAACCTAACAAAAAGAAGAGGAGCAGAGCCGCCAGTAGTGGTGAATCCTTCGCTACCTTCCTCGTCAAAACCTAACAAAAAGAAGAGGAGTAATCCTCCCAAGAAAGTACAA
>VDFB02000521.1:0-19359 GCA_007258455.2 Sequoia sempervirens | reverse complement strand
ATGCAAGGAATCAATGAAGGTGTAGAGGTTCAGAGAATCCTGTGCAACACAGATTCCACAAAAGCATAGAATTCCCAAAGATACAAATTTCATGAGCACTCGTGAGGATACCGAATGAGGATATTGAATCATCATTTGATGGTTCACAAAAGGAAATCTCTACAGGATAAAAAGTTGACAGATCCAATGGAATAAGGAAAAGAATTAATACCACTAGAGGGTTACCATGGATCAATGATGGTTAAAGAATTCGAACAACAGTACATTTTGCTAGAAATAAGAATTTGGGGATTCTTTCATGCAATGGATTTTTTTTAAAAGAATAAATCCTGGGTAATCTGGACTCTATTGAATTCCCCGAAGTAATAAATTCCTTGAAGTCCTATAATTCCCAAAGATATCATTTATGTGAGATGGTTCAAATCTTCAGTCTCCACTCAGTTGCATCAGGCTTTCGGTTTAGAGGAGATGTTTTTTTTTCTTTAAGGGGTTTCAACATCAGGTGGATGATTCGGTATAGTATGATGTGTATATTTGATGATGATTTGTAAGAAAACAAAACCACAATAGATGTTGCTCCTCAAGCTTGAAGATGTGTTGTATGGTGAAATGGCAGATGTGTGAAAGGTTTATCGATAAGAATCTATGTCTGGGAACATGGTTACTAGCAAAAAAATGACATTCTCCTAGGCTTCGAGAGATCCATTGAGATATGAAGGGACCATTGCCAATGGGTGTATCATATTTTCAATGACAATGAACATTCATCTAAGATTCCCACCGCCAAGTTTAACATATGCAAAGGTGAAATTATATCCCTTGTGGGAATGATTTTGATTGAAATAATTTCTTGATGTTTATGGTACAGGGCTGTCTCAAGAAAGCGCATGATGGTTGAAGGATGGTAAAATCCTAGTGATATGCTTGAAAAGATCAAATTGCATATGCCACGATAATGTTATACAAAGTTGTAGAGAGGGATGATGTGGAGCTCCCCTGATGATGTGATAGTTTGAAATTAGAGGAGGCTTCTAAATGGTGCAAAGGAAATTTTCGATGAAGAACAAATTTTGGGAAAATCCTTCCACATCGGAATTTCCCGAGACAACAAGGTTCCCCAAGGCATCAAATTCCCTAAAAGTATGGATTCCCCAAAAGGTGAGTGGCATTCGGGAAAATCCTTCCACGCCGGAATTTCCCGAGGTCATATTATTCCCAAAAGGTGAAGAATTCCCGAAGATCAAAATAAAATGGTTTGATCGATTTTCGCCCTATCAAATATCCAATGGTGATTGACGTGTTCGTTGCCCATGATCTCAATTCATTGTTAAAGTTGTTGGGAGATTTGAAATCCATAAGCTCACTGGCTCATAATGAACATATGTTTATACACGTTAAATTATCAAGCTTTGGCAGCGTAACATAATCTATGTAAGTGATGGAGTCACATAATCTCTGAAGTCATCACATTTTGTATATTGTTAGTGCCTGATAATGAAATGGGCCACTATGGTGAGTTATCTCTTTACAGATAGTGGGTTGTGTAGAAACATTGAATTTGAGGGGAAGTTGATACGGTGGAGGCTGCTGGTGTCCGCAGTCCACGAACGACATAGATGCGCTAATGATTGAGCTTGCAAATGCATATAATCGGCCTGATTACTACAAAGGTCACATATGATAAAGAATATAAGTGGTGATCGATTTGTCTTGAAGGGATTTGTGTCATGAATTGTAATGGTGTTGCATTCGAACTAGAAATATTAAATGGCATAGACAGGAAGCTTAATGGGATGCGAACATTCAGTAAGAAAACCTGTTTAGTCTCCTTTGAGTAAATAATGTAGTTGGAATTATCCGCATGAATAAAGGTTGCCATGACAAATTGATGACAGTCTATAGAATGAGAAACTTATCTCTCAGGAGAACATTGCAATTGAAGCAGCTCATTGTGTTTCAATCCGTTTATGAAGCACGAAGATTGAACGCATGTATATTTTCTGAGGGGAAAACAGGGTGCGGTATTAAAGTAGTAGGGCGTGGGTTAAAAGATAGAGATGGTTAAGGATAAGTTGATTGTGTTTAGTGGTTCATAATATAAACTAGGCAGAAAGTTGTTTCACTGTTGTTGGAGTCTTTGACAGAATAAGATTTTAAGAATGGAATAGTTTGATTAATTAAGGGACTGTGAGCCATAGAAATGGGGTTTAAAATCGATGTCTTTATATTGAAGATTTTAATTTAAGTTTGAATTAATCTTATGGTTATTTTCTCTATGCTTGCAGGAATATTACAACCTAGAGTATGCCACATGGATATCAGGAATTGAACACCCACATATGGAAAGGTTCCTAGGAGAGGAGATTCTCAAACTGCTTACATACAAGTTGCAAGGAATATTTGAAGTTGGATTTGAATCTAATTAAAACATTAAATAGGGATCCAAATTAGAATCCACGCCAAGGTTTTCCACAGCTAGAGGAGTTTTCTGGAAAATGCTTGCAGCATGTGATGCTATTTTATCTCTCCAATCAAAAATTTTCATCAGGGTTGAGTTGGTTGACTGTTTATTTCTTATTTGCTCGATGTTGCAACTAGATTTTCTCATTGGATGATGATGTAATAAAGGAACAAAACCCTAATGTAATAGCTTCATGCTTCTAGAAGTTCAATTGCAACCATTGGATGAATTAAATCCTGGCCATTAGTTCAAAATGTAATTTCTTATAAAAGGCCAATTCCTTCTCATTTGTAAGGGGAATAGAGTAGAAGAATTAGACTTAGAAGAAAGTAGGGTGGTAGAGCAAGAGTTAGTTCATTTTGAGCAAGTGTTGTAACAAAAAACACTAGAATTGTTGTTGTTACTGGATAATTCAATACAATTGAAGACATTGTGGTTTCTGGTGATCTCTTTGTGTTGACTTATCTTGCATGGTTCTTGTTTGTTCTCTCTTTCGGAATTGCTTGAGAAATATCAGATATATGTTAGATTTAGAATTAGAATTGATTCAATGGTGTTTATGGTTTGATGCTTGAAGTTTTTGTAGAAATCCCTAGTCCATACTTTTTGCAGCTAGCTGATTGTTGGTTGCTTTGCAAAGTTAGCCTGGACTTTAATATTCATTGTGCTTAGTTCAATTGTGAAGGTTTATTCATTTCAATTGCAATAGTATTGTTTTGGATGAATTTTCATGATCTGAAAATCTTTAATGCCTTAGAAGATTGCACTATTTATGTAAGATTGTAGATTCATCTGGGTCAAGAAGGAATTAGTTTCTTAGGGATTGGTCCATTTCAAGTGTTTCATCATTTGCATTATTGGTCTTACGATTAGTTTTAATCTTGGAAATCTCTCTAAAACCCTTTGTATTTTTCTTTTTCTTTATCATTTGGGTTAGATTTAGGATTAAAAGTATCACCATATTGTTAAATCTGATAAGCTTTAGGATTCAGTATTTGCTTGTAGTAAGGTCCCTTTATGATTACCAGCATTTCACATTTATTACTGAGTTGTTTATGCATTGTCAAGACCTGACATTAGAGACCTTGGGGTTATCTCTTGAGGCTTGTTGATAGAGATTTACCTTTCAAGAGAGATAGGATACTATATTCTGTTTGAGTTGTTGCTGTGCTGAAAACACCATCAACAGTTTGGTGCTAGAAGGAGGGCCTAAATAAGCAAGCTGGATCAATTTTTATCTACCATTTCTCCTAAAAGATTTCAAAGAAGAACTAGATCTACACCAGGAGAGGAGGAATTTTTGGAATTTCCAACTCCTACTAGGTCAAGAAGGACCAGAATAAGAGGGGAATCATCATCCACCCAGTAACCTCCATCATCCCCACCTTCATCAAGTCCATCCTCATCTAATTATGAATCAATCCCTATTCAACAGCTTCAGCCAGTCATAAATCAGCCTCTACCACCTCCACCTTCACCAATGGCTTTCTTGGTGAATAACCCATCTACCTTATCCTTCAACAGCAACAATCCTATGCCTAAAAATCCTAAGCTTTTATGTTCCAAGTTTCACATTAATGATCCCAAAAGGATTGCAGAGGAACATATTAGGATTTTTAAAACCACCCTTAAGGATAGGGGAATTAATCATGAGGATATTGCATGCAAAATTTTCCCATATTCCCTTGGGATGAGGCATTTTATTGGTATAACCATCTTCCTATTGGGTCTATCACTACTTGGCTTTAGCTGGAGATTACGTTTTTACAAAAATTTGAGATCCCAATCAGTGCCAATGAGTTACTTCTGCAGTTCATTAGAGTCAAGAGGGAGGAAAATGAACCAATAGTGGCTTTCAATAATAGATTTCATAGGGCTTATGCTAAGATGCAACCCCCTTATGTTGTAGATTATTCCTTTGCCAGGGAGGATTATTATGAGGCTTTGGATAGTTTAACATATACTTTCATAAAATGGAAAGCAAACCCTCCTGATAGCCTCCTTGAAGCTTATGATGTGGTTGTTAAAGTGAGTACAAACTTGAGACAACACTTGTCTGGACCCTTTCCATTAGCTAACCAAACACCTATGTTGAGTCTGGCCCCTCAATTAACCTGGGTTCCACATCCAATTCATCCCTTGAATCAAGATTCACCCAAGTCAAATTACCCTTCGAATATGAATCATCCTGCATTCTTTCATCAGCAAGCTAATATACCTAGTTACTTGTAGAGCTCTGAGATATTTAATCAATCCTTGGACCATGGGTTCCATACTAATTATATGCATAATTCAGTTGGGGCAGACAAGGAGAGGTTGGATGCACTCATAGAGTTAGTTGAGAATTTGGCCACCAAAGTCACCTACCTAAGGAACCAAAATAATCAACCTCAAGCCATCTAAAAGGGAACTTAGTCCAATTATGATCAAGATCAAGGACAAAATCTTGATAGTGGAAAGTATTTTAAAGATCAACACTCAGGGCCAACATTTGATAGAGGGCAGCCACCACGTCAGAATAATGGAGGAGCCCTAACATCTCTAGATTAGCTAAACAATCATAAGAAATATAGTGGAGTTCACCTAGCGGAAGTAGATCTTTTAGGATGGTGTAGGCTTCATAACAGTAATAAACACTCTGAGTTGGACTGTCAAGAATTCCAGACTATTGTGTCCATTTTCCAGCAGGAAGTTCAACATGCCAGTAGTAATTTGAGTGGACAAGAGATAGTTCCATCTAATCCTTATGACATATTAGTCATGGCGGTGAATCATGTCCCATTTCCAAGAAGTGAAGAGAATGGGCCAGAAGAAGAATACGATAAAGGTGCTGAAACATAACATGTGTATGGTGGAGAATCTGTAGCTCAACCTTTCGGGGGTAATGAGGTGAATGATAACGGTCCACTAGATGAAGAGGAGTCTACAATTGAAGAGGTTCAAGCATTCCACCATGTGCCTACTCAATATTTCGTAAATGGAGGACAATCTGATGCTGATAAAGGAGGAAGTGTTGAAAATAACAGGGATAAATTTGTAGTTAGCTCTAAGGACAACTGTTCTACCATGATTGCAGAGAAAATAGGAGAATGTGTGATAGAAGAAATCAAGAAATTCAAGGTAAGTCTCTCTTCTAATGATTTATTAAGGGATCCTACAATTAGGGGTGCAGTACTAAGGTCTCTTGAAAGAGATATTCTTTCTTAACAAAAGGGTACTTCAAGCGAGGCTAATACAAATACTTTAAAGGAGGTACTCATGTCTGAAACAAGCTTTGGAAATTATGCATTGGCAGTTGATCCTCAAGGATTGGAGGCTGAGGAAATCCTCATGTTACATGATATGCCTACGAAACCTATTCATAAATTCGACAGTCCTCAAGGATCAATAGAATGAACAAAAGGGGTGGAAGAGCAAGTATGGTTGTCAGATCATACAAAGAATGTGCATCAAACTACAAAGAATGAGCTTCCAATAAAATAATTTCAACAAGCTATTGGTGAATGTTTAGTAGAAGAGTTAACTGGCATTGGATCTGAGAAATTCATAGCAATAAACGTCGAAGCAGCCCTGGAGGAGGTTGAGCTTTCAGATGAGGAGCCTCAACAAATTTCCAATAAATGTCCCATGAAGCAAATTAAAGGAACTGATGTTACTGATAGAGAAGTTGATGTACCTAAGGGTTACAGTTACAAACCTGAACCAGTGCCAACAAAAGAAATCAGGGAGTCTTCTTATTCATCCAATTCTATTTATTCTATATATGTTGGTGGACTAAATATTGAAAATTCACATATTTTATGTATTAAGGATGAGATAGCTGATGTGATTCATAGGGATGTGCAGGAAAATCTGACTGATGCTCAGAACATCACTCCTGCAGTCATATTTGATGGGCTTAACCACATTGCAGTATGTGAAAACATGCTTAAATATTAGTCGGTGGGGCCTCCTGACGAAAATCACGATGGGGAAGTTACTATACATGACGGGGCTTCTGCATTTTCATCATTGACCCTTCACAAAGACATTCAAACAGGGGAAATTTTTTCATTTTTACACTTCTAAACCTGTTCAATCTGATTTTCACCCTGAATTATTCATTGAAGACCCTAATTCTTTTTTTTGTTTTTCAAATGCAAGAGGGATATTGCATCATCAGTCGAGACCACCTAAAGATAGGGGCATCAACTCTTCATAGGTGCAGGGTGATGAACACAACATTCGATCCACAACAATAAAAAATCAGGTTGTTTCTCTCCTTACTATGAATTATGAAGCTTGTCAATTTGACTATGGGGGTTTAGGAAAGACAACTTGCATTTGGATGAATCATGGTCCTAGTGAGTTACCTCAGTTACTGATTATTTCCAATCCTCACTTGGAGTTTGAATGCTGCAATTTGGGGATTTATTTTGCTGAGTATAAAGATAAGTTTGCATTCTTAAGGACTGCTACTTTCAACTTATTGCTTGTCCATGCACTGAAAAGTCAAATAGGTGTAGGTCTCAGTTTATCATGTCTAGTCATGAGTCATTTTGTGTTTCTTTGTACATACTGTTGATTTGAATAAATGCAACTTGCTCTACTTTCTTTAGGTTTTATTTTCTGCTTTTTCTTTCTTTAGATTAGATTGCATTAGTTTAGGTTTGATTTTGGCTTTGCTTTGGTTAGTTTGGTTGCTTTGTTTCCTTTGTTTTTCTGGTTTTGGTTGGTTTGGGTCTGCTTTTGTATTGCTTCTCCGATTCGGTGTTCCTCTGCCTTTTATTTAGGGAAGTGTCCTACTTGCACAACAACCATTTTATTATCGGGGGCAGTTTCTTATTGTTTCATTGATGAACTTTAATCCTGTCTTTGGAATTAATGGTCAAGATATTTTGTTATCATCAAGTAGTCAGAATGTTTGATTTAAAGAGGATGGGTCATTGGTTTGATTTGAACCTGAAGTATTCTAAAATATTATGTCTTTCATACATATTAAGAATCCTAATGTTGCTATGGGATATTTGTGAGGCCATGTTATGTGAAAAATCCTATTTTTTGCTTCAGTGCCACTATGATTCTCATCCCTGAGTGTGAACTTCATTGTTCACAAGTTGAATGGAAAAAAGTGAATAGAAAAGAATATAAAAAAGGAGAAAATATTGAAAAATAAAAAGAATGAATTCAACTTATCAGGAGTATTCAAGTATCTCTATTGAGGCTATGGACACCTGGCTAGTAGTAGAGCTATGCTTGGGAGGACCACAGTGATAACCTCATCGGGGCTATGGATGCCTAACTGGAAATGAGGCTCTATCCAGGTTGCTTTTGGAGTTAGAATCATTTACATAGCCTAACTTGACTAAGCTTGGTTTCTGCAGTGACTTAAGGAAGGAAATGAACTCACTTGCACACACTTGGATTTTCAGGTTATGGAAGGTTTGGTCCACCTCTAGCCTTGATTCTTTAATCTTACATTTTGATTTGTTTGTTTAATATGGAGATTGAAACCAAATATTTTGGGTTCATGATTCATGTTCGTCATCAAAAAGTGCTAGAGCATTTTCCCAAGAGTCGCCATTTGTTATGCAATTTTCGCACACACGCCCCACTGAAAGAAGGGACCCTCTTTTTTCTCTAGTTTTAACTACCTTCTGGTCCTTTGATTATTGAATTTGGTCACTTTTGAGTGTCCTTGGATGTTCATCTTCCTTGCACACATGATACTATCAGGTTATTCTTTGAAAATCTTCAAGTTTCAGGACATTTTCGGGTTTTGCTCTATTTTCAGGAATTTCCTCCTCCAGTGGAATTCCCCGGTTCCCATGAAAACCCAATGACGAGGACCGCTTTGCATTGTATTTCAGAGATTTTGGCTCTTCACAAAATTTTGTGTCCACCAGAAGTCCCCGAGTTTCCTTCACCTCCTGATTCCCCGAAACTTTCTGAAAATGAGAAAATTGTGGATGAATTGGTGTTGCATAATTTAATGAGCAGGTTTCATTTATTACAAAGGTTCTTGAGATTAATTTATTTTCTCATCTTGGTAAATGGAATTTTCAGTCACTATTGCATAATTGTGTGAGAAAGTTCGTTTATGTGCATGTGCATTTCACCTCTTTGATCTCTGGTTTGGCCTTCCTACACACTGATACTGGATTTGATTTTTTTGTAAATTTATGCTTGACATGTGAATATGAGTTCATTGATTATCCACTTTTATCTTCTTATGCCTTGCTGTGATAATTTTGTATAAATTGTTATTACTTGAAAACACTTGCACGATTGTTACTTGTTGAAGATCCGAGTTTGGAAGATAGAATTCTTATGGTTCATAAATTCAAGTGAATATATGTGTTTGGTGCTAACCACACTTTTTAGGTTCTTGATCCATGTCTAAGGGGGTCTCAACCTTTGCATTTCGAGGGAACTTAATAAAATTGTCAGGAATGGGGCCTAGAACGAAATGCAGTCATGAAGGAATGATTACATAATCTGAACTACACTATGTAAGGAATCAATGAAGGTGTAGATGTTCAGAGAATCCTATGGAACAAAAATTCCACAAAAGCATAAAATTCCCAAAGATACAAATTTCCTGAGCACCCGTGAGGATACGGAATGAGGATATTGAGTCATCATTTGATGGTGCAAAATGAAATCTCTGTAGGACAAAAAGTTGATAAATCCAATGGAATGAGGAAAAGAATTAATACCACTAGAGGGTTACCATGGATCAATGATGGTCAAAGAATTCCAACAATAGTAGATTTTGCAAGAAATAAGAATTTGGGGATTCTTTCATGTAATGGATTTTTTTGAAAAGAATAAATCTCAGGTAATCTAAACTCTGTCGAATTCCCCAAAGCAACAAATTCCCCAAAGTCCCATAATTCCCGAAGATATCATTTCTGCAAGACGGTTCAAATATTCGGTCTCCACTCAGTTGCATCAGGCTTTCAGTTTAGAGGAGATGTTTGTTTTTCTTTAACAGTGTCAACATCAGGTGGACAATTCGGTATAGTATGATGCGTATATTTGATGATGATTTGTAAGAAAACGGATCCACAATAGATGTTGATCCTCAAGCTTGAAGATGTGTTGTATGCCGAAATGGCAGATGTGTGAAAGGTTTATCGACAAGACTTTATGTCTGGGAACATGGTTACTAGCAAAAAAATGATGTTCTCCTAGGCTTTGAGACATCCACTGAGATATGAAGGGACCATTACCAATGGGTGTATCATATTTTCAATGATAATGAACTTTCATCTCAAATTCCACTGTAAATTTTAACATATGCAAAGGAAAAATTATATCCCTTGTGGGCATGATTTTGATTGAAATAATGGTTTGATGTTTATGGGACAGGGTTGTCTCAAGAAAGCGCATGATGGTTGAAGGACGGTGAAAGCTTAGTCATATTCTTGAAAAGATCAAATTGCACATGCCACGATAATGTTATACGAAGTTGTAGAGAGGGATGATGTGGAGCTCCCCTGATGATGTGATAGTTTGAAATTAGAGGAGGCTTCTAAATGGTGCAAATGAAATTCTCGATGAAGAATTTTTTTTGGGAAAATCCTTCCACGTTGGAATTTCCCGAGACAACAAGGTTCCCCGGGGCGTCAAATTCCCCGAAAATATGGATTCCTTGAAACGTGAGCGACATTTGGGAAAATCCTTCCACGCTAGAATTTCCTAAGGTTATATTATTCCTGAAAGGTGAAGAATTCTCGAAGATCAGAATAAAATGGTTTGATCAATTTTTTCCCTATCAAATATCCAATGGTGATTGACGTGTTTGTTGCCCATGATCTCAATTCATTGTTAAAGCTGCTGGGAGATTTGAAATCCATAAGTTCCCTAGCTCATAATGAACATATGTTTATACACGTTAAATTATCAAGCTTTGGTGGCGTAACATAATCTGTGTAAGTGATGGAGTCACATAATTTCTGAAGTCATCACATTTTGTATATTGTTAGTCCCTGATAATGAAATGGGCCGCTATGGTGAGTTATCTCTTTATGGAAGGTGGGCTGTGCGAAAACATTGAATTTGAGGGGGCATCAATACAGTGGAGGCTGATGGTGTTCGCAGTCCATGAACATCATAGATGCGCCGATGATTGAGCTTGCAAATGCATATAATTAGCATGATTACTACAAAGGTCACATATGATAAAGCATATAAGTGGTGCTCGATTTGTCTTGAAGGGATTTGTGTCATGAATTGTAATGGTGCTGCATTCATTCAAACTAGAAATATTGCATGGAATAGACAGGAAGCTTAATGGGATGCAAACATTCAATAAAACAACTTGTTTAGTCTCCTTTGAGTAAATAATGTAGTTGGCATTATCCGCATGAATAAAGGTTTCCATGATAGATGGATGCCAGTCTATAGAATGAGAAACTTATCTCTCAGGAGAACATTGCAATTGAAGCAGCTCGTCGTGTTTGAATCCCTTTATGAAGCACGAAGATTGAACGCATGTATATTTTCTTAGGGGGAAATAGGGTGCGGTATTAAATCAGTAGGACGTGGGTTAAAAGATAGATGTAGTTATGGATAAGTTGATTTTTTTAGTGGTTCATAATATAAACTAGGCAGAAAGTTATTTCACCATTGCTCGATTCTTTGAAGGAATAAGATTTTAAGAATGGAATAGTTAAATTAATTAAGGGATTGGGAGCCATAGCAATGGGGTTTAAAATGGATGTCTCTATATTGAAGATTTTAATTTAAGTTTGAATTAATCTTATGGTTATTTTCTCTATGCTTGCAGGAATATTACAACCTAGAGTATGCCACATGGATATCAGGAATTGAACACCCACATATGGAAACGTGCCTAGGAGAGGAGATTCTCAAACTGCTTACATACAAGTTGCCAAGAATATTTGAAGTTGGATTTGAATCTAATTCAAACATTAAATATGGATCCACATCAAAATCCGCGCCAAGGTTGTCCACAACTGGAGGAGTTTTCTGGAAAATGCTTGCAACATGTGATGCTATTTTATCTCTCCAATCAGAAATTTTCATCAAGGTGGTAGAGCAAGAGTTAGTTCATTTTGAGCAACATGTAATTAGACTTAGAAGCAAGTAGGGTGGTAGAGCAAGAGTTAGTTCATTTTGAGCAAGTGTTGTAACACAAAACACTGGAATTGTTGTTATTAGATAATTCAATACAATTGAAGACATTTTGGTTTCTGGTGATCTCTTTGTGTTGACTTATCTTCCATGTTTCTTATTTGTTCTATCTTTTGGAATTACTTGAGAAATATCAGATATATGTTAGATTTAGAATTAGAATTGATTAAATGTTGTTTATGGTTTGATGCTTGAAGTATTTGCAGCAATCCCTAGTGCATAATTTTTGTAGCTAGTTGATTGTTGGTTGTTTTGCAAAGTTAGCCTAGACTTTAATATTCATTGTGCTTAGTTCAATTGTGAAGGTTTATTCATTTCAATTGCAATAGGGTTGTTTTGGATGAATTTTCATGATCTAAAAATCTTTAATGCCTTAGAAGATTGCACTATTTCTGTAAGATTGCAGATTCATCTAGGTCAAGTAGGAATTAGTTTTTGAGGGATTGGTCCATTTCAAGTGTTTTATCATTTGCATTGTTGGTCTTAGGATTAGTTTCAATCTTGGAAATCTCTCTAAAACCCTTTGTCTTTTTCTTTTTCTTTATCATTTGGGTTAGATTTAGGATTAAAAGTATCACCATATTGTTAAATCTGATAAGCTTTAGGATTCAATATTTGCTTGTAGTAAGGTCCCTTTGTGATTACCAACATTTCACATTTATCACTGAGTTGTTTATGCATTGTCAAGACCTGAAATTAGAGACCTTGGGGTTATCTCTTGAGGCTTGTTGATAGAGATTTACCTTTCAAGAGAGATAGGATCCTATATTCTATCTAAGTTGTTGTTGTGCAGAAAACACCATCAACAAATGTGAAGAAGGCCAAGGAAAAAACTTCAAGAGTTGCAGCAAAAATAATTGATGATATTTTGGGGCATAGGATCTCTCAACTTTTGTATAAGTCAGATAATGTATGGAATGTATATAAGAGAATTCATGAGGCCCATCAAAGGTACACTCAAGTACAAGATTCCTTTCAAAATGTTTGGAGAAAATGGAGTACAAGAGTTAGTGCTCTCAAGGAAATGATACCAAACATGAAATATGATCCTGATGCACCTACACACCTTCCAGAATTGGTAAAGGCAATTGATTTGTTATGTGAGATATTATCTTTCCATGGTAAGTTAGGTGTAAAAATCCAAAGAAAGATAAAAAAATTCAAAGAAATGGAAGGACAAGGACTGCCAAATATTTTGAGTGATGAGGGGGTACAAAAAGATTCCACTTCATGAAAATAAGAGATGGGATGTTTGCTACCCTACTTCAAGGAAGTTATTCACCTCATTAATTATGTATCTTTGAATAATTCCATTGATTATATGACTATAATTGAGGTGAATTTGGATGTGTTTGTTAAAGAGGCCAGAATATTAATTCATGCCAGATATAATCTGCATAATTCCAAAGTGTAGATGTTACTAGACATTGAATGGCCCACTGAGGAGGAGTACAATGCAAGGTAAAAAAATTACAGATTAAGCCTTAGATAAAGTATTGATAAAATTATTTCCTCTAGGTTTGAAAGTTGTTGACATAGAGCCTAAAGAGTAAGTTTGGTGACGCCCTAACTGGATTAACCTCATGTTTTAGGCCTTGAAACCCCATAGTAGTTAGGGTTTGTGGGAAATCTCTTGATAAATTGTTTTAAGTGATGAAAAATGTTAAGGAAGACCATATAAGACCTATTGGAGGTGTTGGCATGAAGACTTGAAGCCTAGAGTGTGAAAACCATGTTGAGACCTAGTTGAAGGGGCATAATTAGGCCTAATTTATAGCGTAGTAGTCAAAATTTTAAGGGTTTGTTCCAAATTAACCATATATGCAAACTTGATATGTTTTCAAATGGCTTAAAGGGTATCTTGAATGGTGATAAAATTTTGTGTATTGGGTCTTCTTAGGAAATTGTGTTGGAAAACCTTGTTTGAAGTGTTACAAGGGGAATTGAGGAGTGGTAGAGAAAACCCACCAAAGTAGGGTTCCAAATTTGAAGAGTTTGATTTTCTGAGTCAGTTTTGAGTTGGTTTATGATCATCCACCTTGCTCTACATCACTTTTCTTCAACTGCTAAAACTTGGGTTTAATCTTCTTCAATGTCCTTCATTGCTCTCCATCTTTATGTGGTTTCTACCACCTCTGTATCTTCATCCTTCATGTCTTACAATAGACATCCTTCAGTTTCAAGTTTAGGTTTGTCAATTTGTCTATATTCACCCTCTTCCTCAATGTCACATCCATGACACTCTATTACATCCTCTTTCTTTCCTACAGTAGAACATCATTAGAAAGATAAAATTTATCTTCAGCCATTCTCTTCTCTTGTTTCCTCTTTTCAATCACATCCCTCAACTCATTTATTTGTTGCTACAACTCTATCATCTCAACTCTTATTTCTTCTTTCTCTCTCTAATTTTCTCAAGTCTGGGAATCCTTAGAATCCATCTAATGAAAATTCCCTTTCTCTTTTCCATTTTCCAAGCCTCTCAAAGTCATAGCAACACAAATCTTCAACCCTCAAGTTACTTTTAGAGACTCGCAAGTCCCTCTGTAGTCACAAGTACTCCTTGCAATAGTATCTATCTCACACAACTATCCTCTACCCAACAAAGACTCTAGAAGATGCTTCCTCTACCCACCTTCTCTTAGTGGAGGAACTCTACACCCTCTACCCAGCTTTATCTCTACTAGAGGATAGTAGTCACAAACCTTCTTTCATGCCTACAACAAACATACTTTCCCACGACTCTCTCTCTTGAAGCTTCACTGCATCACTCTTCACCCATAAGTCTTGGTGCATACTCTACATTCTCAAGATCTTTTGGCTTTGATACCACTTGATGAAGATTACTCCCCTTACTGGCTCAACCTCATAGAAAACACATAGATAACACAACTAATATGTAGGAAGAAAATAAGAAATTTTATTATTCTAAAATGGAAAAGAAAATTACAGCATTACATGGGCTTTCTAATTACAAAAGCATCATTCAAACATGCAAATCAGCCTTCAAACTCTACTCCATGATCTCATCACCCGCATGCTACTCTGCCACTTTCTCCCCTTCTTCTCTATATCTCTATCTTTATATATCTATACTCCTCCTTCATGTCAGCTTCACCTCTCAACATTATTTCCCCCATGTTGTCTTAGTACTACATCATCATCCAATGAACATCAAGATCTCATAGGAAATTACCAAGTTATCACTGACTTACATTCCATTTGTTCGCTTCCAACCATCAGCTTCATATTTGAATTGTTTGGCCAATGATCACATTGATTCAAAACAACGATGTGAAATCAATTAATAACATCGTTCCACATGTCACCACCTTACTCGTCTATCTATTGCCATCGATCTACTCATGTCATAACTTAACTGACTTCTTTACTATAATATTATCGACACCAACTTGAACTATCATGGTGTTGCACTTAACCTTCATCACCTTGCCAACTACCACCATACCCCACGATATCGCTCCATTGTGGTCCATCTAAATGACCATTGTGGCATCTGTAGGTTATTGTTATACTGTAGCCCCCCTCATCGGGAAATCATGGGATTGTGGGCTCTATACTGCCATACCACAGACTCCTTCATGGACTGTTGCAGTCTTATAGTTCTGTATCGCCATACTATGGAATCCTTCATGGACTATCATGGGCTTGTGGTTTTATACCGCCATACCGCCAACACTAGTTTAAACCTTTGTGATAATATGGTGTAGAGGATTTTAGCTTTTTCATAGATTCCAAGGCAGTGTGGATTCTCCAAAACCACTCTCCAAGTCATCCCTTGTTGAAAAGAAATAGTTTGTAGATAATTTTTTGGTTGATGCGAGATTTCTCTTACACCCTATATGCTTCTACATCATCTAGTGTGGTTTTTGACCATGCTCGAGTGACTCATAGGTGAGATAAAGGTCTATCCTTGGGGGAATACATGGCCTCCTCTAGCTCATCAAGATCATCACTCGTTAGTTGTGGATCCTCCTCCTTATCATCACTCTCCTCCTCTAAATCCTCTTCTCTATCGACATCATCTATATCCTCATCAATGACTCCATCCTCTCTCTAATCTCCATGACCTAGAAGAGGTCCAACATTGCCTACGAGGTGATGTATAGGGAAGATGTGTGTAGGCCATTCTCTCACCCACCAATGCTCATAGGACATAGTGGTACCTACATCATCCAAGTCTGATGATGGGGGCACATCTTGGTCCTCATCATCTAAATTGATGAAATCAACATCACTAACTATGGGAGACAAGATGTCTCCTAGACTAAAGCCACTATGTGTTGCTCTTAGGTATGTAGGTCATGGACTAGGAGCTAGTTGAACCTATCCAAACTACCACATGACTCGAACATAATAAAAGGGAATAATTAGATAGTCATGTTTTCCAAGTAAAAACCTATCATGTTGCATCCTGACTAGTTGTCGTGTGAGATTTGGCCACTAGGGTATGGTGTGGTAGGGTCTCCATACTATCTCATCCTCCTCCAGGTGATCAAACTAAACCCTTTAGTATAATAGATCCTCGAACTACCAAATTTATCTAAGTGTGTATTTGAATGTTCATGGGTAACCCATGTTTGTTATTGTAGGATATCCTACAGGCCTAGTACACGTGATATGCACGAAGGCCCAAACCTATAAAATCATATACTGCACTATGTTGTGTAGCTCTTAGCATACAAATCACCCAAGATCATAATAGAGGTGAGCCAACATACTACAACCGCAAGAATAGATGGTCTAATGTCACCCCATCTCACGAATAGTATGAATGAGGCCTCTATCTAGGTGTGCACCTTTCCCATTAGGTATAAGAGCTAGATCCATGGTGACAACCATGATCCACTGTAGTAATAGTTAGTGTGGGTATAGAACCCAATGAAGCTCAACATGAGCCATGATGTCTCTTGGTTGAATAGGGTGACCCACATAATACTCAATGTCCCATGCATCTGGCTGCATGTGTGATCCTCCTCAATATGGGCGGTCTCACATCGAATGGGTAATCTCAAAATATAGTGAGCATCCTCTACGGTCACCATCATCTCTCTTGGAGGTATATGGAACATGCATGTGTCTACACTCCATCTCTCTACTAGTTCTATCAGCATATCATCATGATACCTCATGGGTGGCATTATGTAGATTTGGAATAGGCTAGTATCCTATAAAATGTCAACCTCCTCCTCAGAAAGTTGGGTAGCCTACTCCCAGAGAAGGGTGAATAATCTGCCTCCTAAACATTGGTGAGCATGTCGAAGAACATGAAAGAAATGAAAGAAATCATCAATAATATGCTTAAAAATATTAACCAATCAACTAAAACTGAAACAAAGTTTCTTTGGAATGCTTGGGCCAAAACTAGACACTTGGGCCATTTTTGGATTGGGGGGTCCTAGAAACTTTAGCCATTCTGGGACACATGGACCAAAATGGGATAGGTGTGCCACTTTTGGATGTGGTCCCAAAACCTTCTAAAAATACGTTAAAAAAAATGCTATAAAATAAAAAAACATAAACATAAAGCAGGGTATGATGGACTCACCATGTGTCAGAGCTCACTGCATGCCACCTCCTCTTGCAGAACGCCCAATCTAGGGGGTATCTATATGCTCATCAACTCAACATCTTTACTCACTCTGCAACAAGGAAATTTTGCAAATAGTAAATGCCAAAATGATGGTCAAAAGTATTATTTTCACTAACATATACTAAAGTTTATTAAAGCACATTTCATTCAAATCACTATAATGGGATCTAGTGAGCTCATATCTGTATGCTCATCAACTCAACAAAGGATTCTGCCACAATTACTTGATCAACTTGCATGAATTATAGAGTTCTCCTTCTGCTCACTACATCTGGAAACTCAGTATTAAGCTTCGCACTAATCTCCCACACACACTTTCTGAATACCATCAATGTCGCATCTTCTCTTTCACTTATCTTCCTTCTTTTCTTATGTATGTTTTTCATTACTAGCTCATCCTATATCTATACTATCTCCAACCTTGAAAAAGATACAAAGTCAACCATCCAACTTTAAATTTGAATTAGGTCAGCACCAAACATCCTAGGGTGGAATTAGTATGAGGGATACCCAAAAAAATGCTTTACCGAGACCCAAAAATAGATCCAACTTCATTAACTTTGAAGATAGTTCTCAACAAACGGTTCACCAAACAAGTGTAAAACACATAGAAAAATTAAGCTCAGAACTTCCAAAGACTAACAATGTCTTCAATGCAATCAAAACATCTTATCTCTTGAACTAAAAGTCAAAACACTTCAACAAAGAGAAATTTGAACCAACAACCTTCTCCCAGACTCCAACTAGAACAAAGAGAACCATGGTTCACAATTGGTGAACTCAACTTGAAATTCACAATGAACCATCATCCAAACTGATGGCACTCTCAAATTTTGCAAATTTGAGATGCCCATTTCAAAATTCAGCCTCTGCACTTTCAGAAGTGCACCTGATGAACCTGCCTGAATGACCTAATTTAGAGGGTCATATCTCGGAGCCAGTTGATGTTCAAGAAAAATCCCTTTGCAGACACACTCATGTGTCCTATGTGAACATGAATGTCAATTTTCAGCTTCCCATGATGATTTTTTTCAAGGTTTTGAAAAGTGAAGCTAGAGGGTTTGTCACTATTCAGCTGTTTACAAACATTCAGTTTTGCAAACTTGCCTCCCATTTGAGCTTGCATTTTGCAACCAGATGATTTTCAAGTCAAAGTGAATGTTGTTCTACATTATCCATGCCAAGATGAACTCACATGTTAGTTTTCATAGCCTCATGATTTGATTTTCTATTTTTAGCAGGTCAAAACCAAATGCAATTTCTTCAGTTTTGCATTTGAATTGCTGACAGTGTTTCAAGGTGGTCAACTTTGACACCTCATATCTTTTGATCAGTGATGATTCAAGTCAATCCTTCTTGTACACGTGCTCAATGTACCTAAATGATCTACTGTATCCAATGGTAGCTCACCAGGAGTTCATTTGCTATTTTTGCAAATTGGTGATTGGATCAGTTTTAACTGGTTCATAATAGTTGCAATTTCAGAAAAGTTCAACTAAGCAACCTTGAGGTTGAATAACTCTCACCTCGGGATTTTTTTCTTCAAGCCATTTGTTGTGTTCAAATATCTAGACCAATGGCTACATTCTTACAAGTTTTCATGGCTTCAGAAGGTCGTTTGACCAATTTTCAAAGCCAATTCCAAAGCCAACTTGGCCAGTTTCCACCATTCTGTAAAAGTGTCTAAAAGTAAGTTTTAGTGCAAACCCATTTCATCTTTTCACCTTTGATGCAATCAGATGCTGGATCAAGAGTAATTTGAGCCTATAAGTTGTTTGAAAATGAAATGTTTTTAGTCAGGCCCACATGGGGACCCGACATGCTTTGCACCATTGTGGAATACTTTGAAGGAAACATTCCAGTCATAGTTGTAAGAATAGTAAGTGTTCGTAAATCAAAAAGGAAGATATTATTTTGAAGTATTCACATCAGTACTTGTCAACCGATATCCCTGTAGTTTGTAATTGCAGATGATTTGTGAATGCTTCAAGCATGCTACCATTGGGAAGTTTAAACCAAAGTACAATGCTTTTAATCTAAAGCATAGATGTTGAAGATGGTGCTTTACTCAAGTTACTATGGGATAAAGTCACAACACTATTTAATTTTGTTAGAGGGCTCAAGCTTGCTAAGAATTAAAGAG
>VDFB02000519.1:22884-69451 GCA_007258455.2 Sequoia sempervirens | reverse complement strand
CAACCCTCAACCCTTAAACCTTAAACCCTCAACTGCTATACCCTATACCCTCTAATACAATTTATCAAAAAATATTTTCTAGTGCCAACTATCCCTTGAATGATCATGCAGAGAGGGTCTTTTGGGGAAGGCTACATGCGATGAGACTGGATGATTTGAAGGTCCAATTATTGTTTTGGTGAAAGCTAATGGGATGATGTATTTATAGGAAAAAATTGTATCATAGCTTGGTCACATTGTGCCCTAGATGATGGGATGAACTATAAAGAAATATTATAAAGTTGTTCAGGCACATGGTTTGTATTCCATGAATGGTTCATATCAAAGTCCCACCTACACAACAACTAGAGCTGATTTATACTAAAGTTAGTAGTTGCACCAAGCTGAGAGAAAACTTCCCATTCATATTCATCCATAGAATATCGATGGTTCAAATCATTAGTATCATTGACATGTTCTTCTTCAATCATGGATGCAACTGGAAATCTATTAACATGCCATGGATGATAACCAACTATTTTTAAAACCACCTTTGTATGATCTCTTGTTTGGTAATACCTATATCTATTTGTATGTTTTAGAAAGGTTTGTATAACATAAGTTCAGTCCAACAAAATGTCTCAAATATTTATGTATCTTCAATGGGAACAGTCTTGAATAATGGGTACATAAGGAAAATTGCAGGCTAGTGTCTCAGTTTCCATTTAGCCTTTTTGTGTAGCTCTGAATGTGTATATAAGTGGACTGAGTCAATTAGGGATACACTAGCTAGCTTTGGAGGCCTTTGCATATAGAAATGAATATAATTTGTTGGCAGGTCTTCATCAGCATCATCTTTATTTATATGGAACCATGCTTTTTTTCCAACATTCAAACGAACATATTTTTGGCTTGAAGTGAGAAAATTAAATTTCCGTAACATACGACACGTCTCCTATGTAGAGATGTCATGCTCCACAAGAATATTCATCATGAATTTTTGATATGTAAGCAATTCTCTATCCTCAACTAAATTTGTATTTGCAAGTGTTTTCAACATATCAAGATAATTTCATAATTTCTTCTCAGATTTAGCTGCATATTTAGAAATATAATTTAAAATGATTTTCCTAGAAACAACTACCTGAAAGTCAACGTTGTCATGTCAGATTGCAAGCATGAGTGGGTGATGAATATTTAGGTGATCATCATTTCTTGTTGGCTTGTAGGATTTCTTAGACTCAACATCAGATGTCAATGTACAGCTAAGCCGTTTAACCAAATACCTTTATTTGATTAAATTCATCTATATTCCTCTCTTAATTTAATAAATCATTTTTTGTAATTAAGTCATTCTCTCTTTTTAATTAAATCAATAAATCAGATCTAATTATCTCTATTTAATTAAATAATTCATTTTATTTGATTAAATCTCTAAAGTCATCTTATTAAATTGAATAAATTAAAATCTTATTTGATTTAATCTAACATCACCCCTTTTAATTAAATAAACCAAAAATATTTATTTAATTAATTCCTTTATCATTTTCTTCTCATTTTGATTTATTTAAATCCAAAAATTTAAGTCAAATGGTCAAATCAACTAATCTCCTTTAAATTAATCAAATCTTGATTGATCTTAGTCTTATTCCATCAAATCCTCTAGCTTTTTCCACTTGCACATGAAAATAGATTTAATTCATTTATTAAATCTCTATTTTCTCTCAACATGGCATAATAGAGGAATATTCCTTCAAATTTGAATTCAAATCTGAGTGGACTTTGTCCTTCCAAGAAGGCATTTATTTCATCTTACATGTCCTTTTGCATTGAGCCAAGTGGCCATTACTCCATTTGACTCTCCCTCCACCTTGTCATTTCACTAATTTCAAATATCACCTAATTGCTTTTATGGGCACATTCATCAAAATGTGCACATCCTCCACCCATCCATCTCTTGACAAGTGTCACCTTGCTATTGGTTGAAAGTTAGCCCCACATTGCTTCATTTTCAACATTTTTCCAGCTTGTCAATCTATAAATAAGAGGCTTCATTCCTCATTTTAGCATCCACAATTTGAGTAAACTTACTATACTCAAATCCATATTCATGCTTTAGCATTTTCATCCATTTTATCAAGTTTATAGCTAGGTTATGTAGGTTTTTAATCATGGAGCTTCATTGAATCTTCAACAAAGTGGATCATCCATCGTCACATATCAATCTTGCATCATAGGAGTTGGGAAAGGGCCAATTTTCACATCAAATTGGCACAAATTCCCCCATGGGATCAAGTGTTTGCTTGTTTAATTAGGATTCGATCCCTCTTTCATTGCTTTATTATTGTGTTCTTCATCTCTTTTCCTAATTTAAGCTTTGTAAATGGATTTCATGGGGAACTTAGATTCTAACTTGCATTTTAATCTTCTAATGTGTGTGTTTGTTATGTTTTGCAGGTGCTAGGATCTTGGTTCACACATTTGGTGCTAGAAGGAGGGCTTGAATTATAATTCTAACACTTTAAAAAAAAAAATTGTTAGTTTTTGATAGTTCTATTTTTTAATGCTATTATAACACTTATGCACACTATTTCGATGCTTATGCACACTGTTTTGATGCTTCTGCACACTATTTCAATGCTTCTACACATTGTTTTGGTGCTTCTATACACTGTTTCAATGCTTCTACACAATGTTTTGGTGCTTTTGCACATTGTTTTAGTGCTTCAACACATTATTTCAGTGCTTCTACACACTATTTCAGGGCTTTTGCAGACTATTTCGGTGCTTCTACACATTCTTTTAGTGCTTCTACACATTCGTTTAGCACTTCTGCACATTCTTTTAGCCCATATGCACACTGTTTTAGTGCTTTTATAGTTAGTTTTAAAATGACAATATCTTGGTCATACGAAGGTCTTTTTTGAAACTTTTTTTGAAATGGGGTAGAATTTCGTAAGCTATCCAATGGTGTAGGTGTTTCTTAACTTTTATGGAGTTAAAATTTTCAATTTTACATCTAAAGTCAAATCACATTATAACTTGGTCTAAATTTTAGGGTTTTTATGCTTCATTGATTCATCTAACCCTTATATCCTCTTGTTTCTTGGTCTCATCTAACATTTTGAGCACTTTTTCAAGTTAGGAAATCAAAAAGGGGAGGAGGAAACAAAAGAAAGCTTCTTATTACATCATTTCTCTATTGTATCAAGTGTCTTTAGACACTCTTGGAAGCAATTATAATTCCAAGTTTAAGGATTTTATCTCTTCAAGCTTTTAGGACTCAATAAATTTCAATTTGGGCTCTAAAAAGAACAAGGCAAAAGGATTAAAAAGAACCTTAGGAAAATTTACTAGATTTGGTTTAAGGTTAACAATTGAACAATCAAATCTCACACTTCTTTTGGTGCACTAAAGAGAATTCACTTTTGCTTTGTGGATTTAAAATGAACATGTGTCCTTTGTGCTTTGTAATCATTTTTGCAAAGTAATCTCATCTAAAACGGCGTATGCACTTCTCTCACACTTCACGACAATCTTGAGAGTCAAAAGTATTTTTGGTGACATTAAGTTGCATAAAATATTTCCTCCACACTTCATTTTGGAATTAAAATTGAACACATCTTGCGAGTGTGAGTGGAACCTATCGCGTGTATTCTCTCTTTGTTTCTCAACAAAGATCAATTGAGTTATGGATAGGTTTGCTTACTTTTTTTTTTATCTTAGAGGGCCTGCCTTGTGGGAAAAAGTACTCACCCAAGGGAATGACTCAACCGGTAACACACTAAAGCCAAGTGAATTTTTAGTTGGGATATAAAAGTGGGTACTAGAACAAAGGCTAGTATTGTGTGGTTGGTTCCAATGAGAAGGGCAATAATTCTCTCTTGTCTCGATGCATCAACTCCTACAAAGGAAAAGTCTAAATTAAAACCCTTGTTGTAGAAAGGTGAAAATCCCTATCTATTTGTTGGTGCAGGAATGGTTATTCTAAAGCCACCCCACACTTTTATGATTTTTAGTAGAAATGGAAAGTATGCCATGGGAGTTTCATGGGTGTTGATGTTTGGTTGCCATGTATAAGTGAGTGTTGTGGAGGGGAGCTAGTGGGGTCAAGCATCTAACCATTAGCTAAAAATAAGCATACCTGGACTTGTCCAAGTGAGGACTCAACACATATAGTCTTTCATATCCATAGGATTATGCTTGTTCTTGGTTACAAAACACTTTCCTTGTTTGTAAACATTGGGAAACAAACATTTAACATTTTCATCAAAACATCAAACCTTTTAGGAAGCAAATACAATTGACCAAACTCATGTGTTATTGCTTTCCCTTGGGATTTTATCCTTAGAGGTTTCTAAACACTTGGATCATATCCCAATTTGCTTACTAAAGTCAACAATAGGGAACTGTTGCCTTAATTTCCTTGATTTCCACATAACACACTTTGTGGGATGATAAGAAATTAGGACATTAGACATCTAGTTTGAAAATATAATCAAAGAAGGTGTTTGTGGTAAAAGCAACTCATTAATCAAGATGACATCAATTGAACCCCACACATGTGCTTGTTTATCTTTTGTCTTATGGTCTTTCGAGAAAACATTGATTTTTTGGTTTGAAGTACTCTTAGAGGAAAGCATGTTCTTCAAAACCTTGGCCTTGTAAACAAAGTTCTTCTTAGGTTCATTTAGGATCAAACAACCAATCATTTCTTCCATCTCAAACATCAACCAAAGCCCATCTAACAAACAACTTTTGAACCATTGAAAAAATCATTCATACTAGACTTTTGGAAAAATCCTCTTGAAATAGAAACAAAATCATATTGTTTGACTAGGTGTGTGTAGATGAATCCTTCTTCATACACTTAGTTAAATTATCACCTTGCGGAAAAATTAATTCCAAGAAAACATCTAACCTCTTGGAGTTTATGAGTTAATTATCAAATCCAAATCCAAAAATCCAAATCAAGTCAAAATAAAAATCCAAATCAAATCCAAAATAAAAAATCCAAAAGTCCTAAAGTATAGCATTGATCCAAAGTTCCTAAAATTTCAACACCCATATCATTCACCCCTTTCATCCTTCATCTCATCATTGGTCCTAAATCCCCTAGAGGTCAACAAGGTCAAAACACAAGAAGAACATGGAATATAAACTTGCTCCATACATCATGAGTGATCCAAGTCAACCAAACTATCAAAACTCACATTTATACAATCCGTACATGGGATCATTATCTCCTCCAAAATTCAATGGTACAACAAATGTGAGTATGCCTAATCTAAATTTTGGAACACCTTTTCCAATGGTATATTTAAATCCAAGTCCAAACTTACAAATCTATCAACCAAACACTCAATGCATGAGTCTTCAACAAAACAACATCATCCCACCAAATCCATACATACCAAATGTGAATATACCAAGTACAAGTTTTCCAAACATGAACATTTCAAATTCACACTTCGTAAAATTTAGGGTAGATATGTTTGCAAATCATAGAAATATTGTTCAAAGTCCAAACAATATGTTAATGACTCCATGTATTGATCCAAGTCAAGGTAACACCATGAAAAATCAAAGTTACCAAAACCACAAAAATGTTCAATTTCAACCTATCATGCCAAATCTAAGCAACACCCCAAGTCAGAACATTGTCCAAAATCAAATTGTACATGATCCCATTCAAACACCACAAAGTGTACATTCCAAATCCACTTGAACGAAAGCTAAATCAACTACATCAAGGGTGTCAAGATCAAAATCAAGATCAAATTGCTTCACTTTCCAAACTGATTAAATTATTGAGCCAAGAGACATTTTCACTCCAAAATCAATACACTCTACCATTGGTTGAAGCATGTCATCAAAGAATTGAGTTGTGTCCACAACCACATCAAGAACAATATCTCCAATGTCAAGAGGTTGGATATCAAGATCAACAACATCAACGACAAACCCAATCACCCCATCTCGAAGATCAATCACCACATCCCAAAGATTAATCACCACATCTCCAAAATCAATCACCCCAAGGTCAAATTAAAGTGCAAGTCTCACATGGTAATAAATGAAAATATACACCACTTGAGAAACCAATCAAATTGGTCATGCAACAATTGGTACAAGAAAATATCATCAAGCTCCCTGTCTATGGGAACTATCAATAACCCCTAGTTAAACCACTAGGGTATAAGAAAGACCACCATTGTGGTTTTCACAAAACAAAGGGACACACAACATCAAATTGTATTCGACTCAAAAATCTCATCCAAGACCTTATTGATCAAAAGATAATTACTATTGGGGACAATAATCAAGATTCAACCACTGTCGATAGCATTGACAATCTCCCCACCACAATTTTTGAAAACAATGATCAAGATCCATCCATCAATGAGCACATTGAAGATGTTTCTACCTCATATGATGACCAACTCACCATACATCAAGAGCCAATTTTTATTCATCTATTTCAAGGAGTGTTAGATTTATTTGATCCTATTGACATAATCCATGACCCATCGACCAATGATCATGTTGAAAATTTCTCTACATCACCTAATGAGTTAGAGGACATATCTCAAGAATTTATTCCAAAGCATGATCAACATCTATCACCAAAGTCTAGCAATGATCATTTCCAAGAAATGTTGACATCCTTTTACCTCATGGTTATAGATACTAAAGAAATCCTCAACTTAACATTTGATCCAAATCCACTCAAAGATAAAAAAGGATATTGAGCCACTTCATATGCCTAATGAAGATATCCAAGAACCCTTTGTAAACAATCCATCCTTTGAAACTGACCCATGTCAAGAACTTGATCCAAAGCATGCCAAAAGTAATCCCAAAATTAATCAAGATCAAGAATTTGTATCTCCAAGATACTACAATGATCTAATGGATACTATCCTATCCATACAAGGTGTTGCAAATGATGATCATATCCATATAGCACATACTCCTATGTCTACCCATGAGATGCTTTCTATGGATGGACACGTAGATGATCTTCATTCAGAACATGATTCATTTACTCCTAACATTATTGCACATAAAGAGCAGATTATTGATTCCTATAGTCAAACAAAGTTGTCAACATCAGGATCAAATATATCCCAAATTCAAACTGAGGGCATCATGTATGAAGATATTCAAAATTATCTACTCAAAGAAATAGGTTAGATAGAATAGGATATTTTAGAGTCAGCAGAGTAGCCAATTGAAACAATGTCATATGTAGTGCACATTTATCAGAGTATGCTTACTGAACAATACATCTCAAAACAAGCAGAACCAAGGAACGAAGGTGCTACTAACACCATATAGGGGGCAACTTTATCTAGTGCAAGCATCAACATAGGGAGCACAAAGAATCCTTATGACATGAAACTAATGCCAATACTACAACCAACCACATCATGAATCTTCATCCACCCATCATCCCATGCATGAATTGGGAAAAACGTCGAAGGAAAGATTTGAATAAAAGCACGAAGAATGTTAACAAAGAAAAAGAAACTAAGGAGCATAATGGACAAAGAAAATACACATGGATACCAAAAAGTACAAAGAAGGATTATCCCTATCAAACTCCATCAATAAAAGAAACTATGGGGAAAAATAAAAAAGGGAAAATTATTCATCAAATATGTCCACAAAGGAAAAAGCAAGCTTCTCAAGCAACGTACAAAGTATATCAAGCAATTGGTCCTAATTCCACAAACACTTATGTATCCACCCATCATTGCTCATCTTCCCAAGTTTGGAAAGTCAAAGGTTCCAAACTATCAACCAATCCATCTTTTATCCCTAAACACACTCCACCCATGCCTCCACACATGATATCCAATTCTCACATTGACCATGTATTGGAAATAATGCTTCATCATAAGGATTCAGAAGGAACCCTATCATGATGTGCACACAAAGACAAAGTTAACTCCGATATCAACAAAGTAGATTAGGAATCTCAAAAGTCACTTTCAAGTGCGCGTATCTTGGAAAAGCAGCTTCTTCAAGAAGGATATCAATGGCACATTATGATAGAAACATCTACATCAACACCACCAGGTGGTTCAGAATGAGCTTAAAATCTTTCAAAAAATCAAAAATACAAAAAAATAAATAAAATTTAAATCCAAAAAAAATAGAAAAAGATCAAAACAATAAAAAGAAAAAAATTATCCTATAGTGAAAACCACTTCAGTGGCGCTTTGGACATGTACCATGATGAAAACCTAGAAAAAAAGCATCATGTGTAAAGATCGAGCATCAGTGTGTGCCAATTCAGGTAAAAGCATCTCATCTCATCCATAATAAATCTAGCATCCCATCCATCTTATCCATAATAAATCCATTCACCCATGAACCATTGACCCAATCCATTTTTCATCCATCTACATCCATAGTCTGAGTTATCTTGATCGTGGGGAAACTTTGGTCCACGCTTTACCCAACATTATCTAAGCCATGAAGCACTATCCAAATGAGAATCCTTTGTTTGAACACCTTATCTTATCGCAAGATAATCCATATCCCTCCATCCATACACCTATCCAAGCATCCATCCATGGCATTCCATACATTGCTAAACACAGGGGGTAGATATTTACATCTTGCTTCGAGAATAAATCTTGATCTATATCCTCCAACTTATGTGGTGATCCGAACATTGGCAAATGTGAAATCAAATTGGTCAAACCACTTGCGAGCAAAAAATCCAAATCAGTAGCCCATGGCATATTTTGATGAGAAGATGTTCCTTATCAAGTTTCATCTTTCATCGAACATCAATCCAAACAATCACTATCAGTCACATCTAATTTTCACTTCAAACATCACATCAAATCATCCAAAACCAACTTTTGTTCCAAATCAAGCTTCAAAATCCTGATCAAGCAAATCCAATAAAATCATCATCTCAGGATATCCTTCCCAATCCTTGTGTTGCTTAACACTATCATTGCATTGTTGTGTATCTATAACAATGTTATCACCAATCAATCCCTCATCATCTTGGGATATCCATCCTAATCCTTGTGTTGCTTAACACTATCCTTGCATTGTTGTGTATCCTCAACAATGTTATCATCATCAATCCATCAATCTGATCAATCAAACTTAGCTTGGTTTTCAAAAAAATACCAAAACAGATCACTAATATCATCACATATCCATATCCAAATCATCAAAATCATGCGAAAACCCAAAAACATTCAAAAAACCAAGAAAATCCAAAAACATCCAAAATCATATCAAAATCCAAAAATAGGTCAAAAAGTCAAAAAAACATCAAAAACATGGCATTCGAACTACGTCATATCTAAGCTTACACGTAGGAAAGGCCAATATTTGATCAGCCCCTGAGACATCAAAATCCAAAAACATTCATAAAATCTCAAAAAGCCCCAAAAACATTGGAAAATTCAAAAATCAAAACATTTGTAAAACATCCTGAAAATACCAAAAATAGCATCAAAACATTTCAAAAAGATCAAAAACATTAAAAAACCTCAAAAAATCCATCTGTCTCATCTCGCTTTCACCCACAATAATCTCATCCATAATAAATCAATTGTCACCCTCACCCTTTGGAAAAACAAACGGAAACAAGCACAACAATCAACAAAATCAAATTTCAAACGCAAAATCAAAATCCTGATCATTTTCAAACATGTCAATCAACCTTAAATATCAAAATCCTATCAAACAACTTATCAACCCATCATCATCCTATACAATGCATGTCCTAGGATATATTGTTCTGACAATGGGCATCATTTTGGATATCACTTTGGATTCTTATCCTAGCCAAAACACATCCCCTTGGTTTGTGGTATGAAGAACATTGACTTGTTTGCACGCTTGATCTTTTCTTTTGATTTATCTTATTGTGCTTATTCCAATGACCTCTTGATGATGTCTAATCAAAATGATTTATAGAGAAAGGAATGGGGCATTGATCATTATCTTTTTATCTGCGGTGCTTGTTGGATATTCTTGTAATATAATTTTGGTCATGTGTGGTTTGTTTGGTTTGTAGGGAGGCTATTTTGAATATCTTGTTGACCACATAGTAAGGATTGCCTTTCTATGTTTCGGTCTGAGATGTTTGAGATATTTAAACTGCATTCTGGATAAGGTTTTATATGCTAGGTGTGAATAGGGATATTCCTATTTGGTTGTCGAGTCAAAGTCCATTACACTAGGTACAACGCCATCATGGCCTTTATACCTTGGTGCATCATACTTATGTGTGTTATCAAACATAAGATAATTGGTCCTTTGAAAATCCTAACTCCTTGGCAAGAAATCATCATCGTCATTACCATCATCTCATGTCTTGTTAGAATCCCTTATTTTCTTCTATCTCTTGCTTTTTGCACTAACATGGTACTAAGATAGTTAATCAAAATTCATCATCATCAATGAATCTATCCTACATCCACAAACCGTTAGCATACCACATATCATATCATATCATATAAGAAACATTAATCATCTCACATGCATTTCATTTCATCATTGCATAATATAAATTGGTTATTCTAAGCATCTCATAAACCATACATTAATCATCCATTTGCATAATCACAAAACCATCATCATATCATATCATGTGCATCCATATCATCCATGCATCATCATATCATCCATTACATATAAACATCATAATCATCTCATTTATATCATCAATAATGTAACTGTCATGGTACAAATTAGGATCAAGTGTGTGTAATATATCAAAATAGACATGAGGTTACCCATGGCTAATGACTATCTACATCATTAAATCTATCTACATCAAACATATGAGTTGAACTAATCTTGAACCTCTTTATCGAGAGATCAACCCTAAAATTGATCCTCTTCTCTCAATCTCTCGAGGGGGCAGTATACTAGCATAATTCTTTTTGTTGGGGCAGCAGTGGGGCATTCAAAAAAATTAGAGAATTTTTTTGCTTTTGATCAAGACAATTTATTCTTTGAACCAATGTAGCGAGTACTTTTCTTCAAAGAGGGGGAAAATGTAGACGTGGAAAATATATCGATTGACATTGCACATCTGACCTCGACTACTAACATTGTTTCATCCTAAATCATCCCTCAGTCTAACCATTTAACCAAATACCTTTATTTGATTAAATTCATCAATTTTCCTCTCTTAAATAAATAAATCATTTTATACAATTAATTCATTTTGTCTTGTTAATTAAATCAATCAATCTGATCTAATTATCTCTATTTAATTAAATAATTCATTTTATTTGATTAAATCTCTAAATTCATGGGTATGTGCAGGATCATGATGGGCCAAAAAGTGGCAATATGATGGGTATGTGGCTGACAACTTTTTTTTACCCAAAATTGATGAAATAAAAAAGTTTTTAAAGGAGATTTCATATTTCCACCAATATAAAATTGTTTTACTTTGAATTTAATAAGCAATTATTATTCATTTTCTATTCAAATTATGACTAAAGTCCTGATTGATAGGTTGACTGAAAAACATCTATAGATTTCAAAACAGTATCACATTTTTTGAGTCCAAAACATGCCACATTCTATGCTTCAGATACTATAGGATTAAAAAAGAAAAATTGAATTTCATGAAGTTTTGACCAAGTGGCTAGACATACAATTTTTTTTTATATTTTTTAAAAGTTGTAATAAAAAAATCATAATTAATTATTTACTTGGAAAAAAATTACAAAAAATATACATCACATCAGGACATGAGTCCTCACTTATATCTAAAATATTATGAAAAAAATATTATCATTTTATTGTGGTTAGGGTGGTCAGACAAACACCTACTTCTTATTTTTCCCTTGAAATTTAAGTACTACCGCATTGAAATTTCAAATTTTCACCAAATAATATTTTTTTTTTTAAAAAACCTAGTAGTTTAGAAACTACATCCAATTTCTATATATTCTATTCTTACATATTTTTGAAATAATATAGATAACTTATTCAAATTTCATTGAAGTTGCCCTGACTGATTTTTTGAATTTTTGCCACTTAAGGGCCTATTTTTTCCATGATGATCCTCAAGACATAACCGTCATCTTATTAAATAAATAAATTAAACCTTATTTGATTTAATCTAACATCACCCTTTTAATTAAATAAACCAAAAATATTTATTTAATTAGTCCTTTTATCATTTTCCTCTCATTTTGATTTATTTAAATCCAAAAATCTAAGTCAAATGGTCAAATCTACTAATCTCCTTTAAATTAATCAAATCTTGACTAATCTTAGTCTTAATCCATCAAATCCTCTTGCTTTTTCCACTTGCACATGAAAATAGATTTAATTCATTTATTAAATCTCTGTTTTCTCTCAACATGGCATAATAGATGAATATTCCTTCAAATTTGAATTTAGATCCAAGTGGACTTTGTCCTTCCAACAAGGCATTTATTTCATCTTACATGTCCTTTTGCATTGATCCAAGTGGCCATTACTCCATTTGACTCTCCCTCCACTTTGTTGTTTCACTAATTTCAAATATCACCTAATTGTATTTATGGGCACATTCATCAAAATGTGCACATCCTCCATCCATCCATCTCTTGAAAAGTGGCACCTTGCCATTGGTTGAAAGTTAGTCCCACATTGCTTCATTTTGGGCATTTCTCCAACTTGTCAATCTATAAATAAGAGGCTTCATTCATCATTTTAGCATCCACAATTTGAGCAAACTTACTATACTCAAATCCATATTCAAGCTTTAGCATTTTCATCCATTTTCTCAAGTTTATAGCTAGGTTATGTAGGTTTTTCATCATGGAGCTTCATTGAATCTTCAACAAAGTGGATCATCCATCATCACATATCAATCTTACATCATAGGAGTTTGGAAAGGGCCAATTTTCACATCAAATTGGCACCAATTCCCCCATGGGATCAAAAGTTTGCTTGTTTAATTAGGATTCAATCCCTCTTTTATTTCTTTCTTATTGTGTTCTTCATCTCTTTTCCTAATTTAATCTTTATAAATTGATTTCATGGGGAACTTAGATTGTAACTTGCATTTTAATCTTCTAATGTGTGTGTTTGTTGTTTTTTGTAGGTGCTAGGATCTTGGTTCACACACTTTAGAACAATGATACATTATGAGCAATCTCTATGCAAGGCAACATGAATTCCAAGCTTAAACATATCTACCAAAAAAGTACCTTGCCATGGTAACTTCATGGTGTTGTGACCAATCAAGAGTGTCCATGTTGGGGGCTTTTGGAAGTTACCATAAAAAACCATGCACATGTGCAAAGCCACGATGCTTCCATTCATATCTTTACTAATAATATTTTGCATGCAATAGCTTTTCAATCACCTCTTCATGGAAAATTGAGAATTTGTCATGCAGATATAAAGACATTATATGTGGATTTTGAACAACAATATCTATTGGTGTCTTTGTTGAAGGTCCATCACTAAATGAACCACATAAGAGAAAGAATTTTGCATATCAGTCTATTTTGTGTCTACACAACCTAAAGTAAAAAAAAGGGTAGGTATGCCAAGTTGTTAAATCATTGCAGATAGTTGGGCCTGACAAGAATTACAAAAAGAACATATCCCACTAGTACATTTTGACCCATTTTTCGACGATGATTCATCGCTATCATTTTGTCAGAATTTTGACGACATTTGAAATGTCAAAATTCTGGCCCGACATCTGAATGATTGTCAAAAAATGGGTCAAAATGTACCAGTGTCCCATTGAATGATGGACTAAAACACATCAGTTGCTTAGCTAATCTGGTCATCAAAAGAAACTTGAAGATATTCATGTAATGTAGACAATGACTTGTGGATTTTGTCTTCCAAATCACCTCTAACAAATACAAAATAGTTTGTTGGCTGTGATGTCTCATTATCAAGTTGTAGAGGAAATACCTAAACTTGACATGTTTTCCAAATCTATGGTCAAAATATGTCATTAAGTGGAGGGCATATTCATGCAAGTGAATTCAAAAATTCCTTGGTTGGAGGGGAAGTGTCCAGTGGGAAAAAATGTTGGAAAGGCCATTGTAAATAAATCTTTAGTGTTGTATTCACTAACAGGAGAAGAGCTAATTTCAGGCCAACAAAAAATATTTTTCTCTTTTTTCAATTTGTAATACCTCTTTGATTGCTTGGAGCTCTCATATGGAATTTGGCAAGGAAGAGATAAATGATGAAAAGTTTGAAGAGCAATTTTCATCTTGAGCAACATATGTTGAGCTAGTTGATGGCACTAGGTCTTCATCGAAAACTTGCTCTATTGTATGCAAGAAATTAGAGACATCAACAACAACATCAAGTAACATATTAAGAGCCTCAAATTCAATCTCAACATCATTGTAATATTTTTCATATTGAATTTTGTATTTCAATGCATCCATGGCATGATGTTTATTAACATAGCAATCATAATTACCACCTTCAATAGTGGTTCATCATACAATCACAACCTCAAGGTCTTGCAATTGACACAACAAAAAAATTTCTATTCTCGAGATATCTTGAGGAAATCTTATCATGTGACCACTATATTTAAATTGACCTCCTCTAGTGTGGGAAACTTGCAAAACTAGAGCCACCCTACCAATAAGCATTTTTTTTAGCCTAAGTTAGCTTTTTTAGCAACAATGATTGTGGGACTAGGTCCATGCCATTTGTATAGCTAAAGTGGTGGGTGCCTTTTTCATAATTGCATCTTACACATGTTGTTTCCAACTCGGACATATAAGTGTGCATCCCTATGTATCTTTCTCTACATATCTGACAAACAAAAAGGTTTGAAAGTGCATCTATTTGGTGCTGAAACTGCTTTACCGTAGAAAGGTAGGAATCATTGAAAATTTATTTCAAGCGTTGTTGTTGTGCTGGTCTAGCAAGGGGATTGATTTAAGATTGTGTATAAGGGGTGGTATCTACCATTTCCAATGGGCACTGCAAGGGAAGATTGATAGCAGGTAGAGCTACAGTTGTGCATGGTGCAGTTAGCCTTTGTTCCATGTATTTTGTATGGTGCTTCACACAAATTTCCTTTCTATGTTGGCTATAGTACAAATGGTTTTGTTGTTTTATTTAACCCATTTTAAATTCAACAATTGATTGGGTTCCAAAACTTGAATGTACTCACATAGCCTAAGAGTATACATACAAACTCAACCATATGAGCATTTATGAATATAAATGTATAATCATAGATATATTTAAATTATTAATTGCACATAAATATGTAACAAAATATATATGTGTATCCATGTGTATATAAATGCATATCTATGGATGATAACAAAATGAATAACATAGTTTGAACATTGGAATATATAAAAATATATACAAAAGGATTTTATAGGCTTTTGTGTTAACATTTCCACTATTTCACTATTGTTATATCCCCTGTTTAGAAGAATACAATATTGGATGTATGCAACCAACTGTAAGATATGTTTGTGGAAACAAAGTGTATATAAGGATTTGTGTAGACATGTATCTATGTAAAAACAAATATATGCCATTAAAACAAAAACCACACAACCCACTGCTAGTATCCTCACCAACATTTTTTTTTCATTGTGGAGGCTCATGGACTCCAGCAAAACCCCTAACCAAGAACATTATGGAACACCCACATAGAATTTCATGGAATTCCATCACACAACATACAATAAAAAAGTAGGTGGAAATCTGTTGTCTTCATATTTGATCTATCATATTCTACTCTTTTAACAATACAACTTAATCAAAGCATACTTTCCCACACTACAACATTGAATATTGCATTTACTTCAACCGTTGCCTTTGCACAATAGTGACAGGATGCATTAACCCTCGTGTGAGAAAACACTTACCATTCATCTTCTGCATATACATACACATACATATACATATACATATACATAGACATATACATATACATATGCATACACATGCACATGTTAGAATTGTGACACAAGCACAAAACGATGAGCCACAGGATCAAACACAAACAAATACACCTTCCACGCAAGAGATCTGCAAACAAATATATGCAATATCTTCAATAAGAAAAAGCTACAGAAGAGAGAAAAATTTCAAGAAAATATGAAAGCTACAGATATTCTCTCATTTTAATAATTACAATGAGATCAATCCTTATAAAAGGTGATTAGGAAACCCTAAAGTGAAACCTAAAAAGGAAACCCTAGTGTGCACACTTAATAATTAATTATTAATGTGCCTAATTTTAGCTTAAATAACTAAAGTGATAAATGACTTAATTAATTAACCAATATGATTAAATTAATTAAGTGAAATAACTTATTACTCTAACACCCCCCTTAAGATGAACTTAGGAAGTAGCTAAAACACTAAGAAAAAGATACATGAAAGCAAACATGGGTCCCAGAAAATAAGGTCAAGTAAGGTACCCATGTACAAACAAAAGATCTCTATAATGCAGAGAAATAGAGAAAGCCTCGTGGGAAAAACTCCACTCCTAAAAGAAATCAAAGGCGATTGAAGGACTGAAAAGCCTCCAAATCAAGAAAATATCCTAAAAAAGAAGAACATGTAGAACATGACAGAAGCATTAAGAAGCTACAAACAACTATTAAAAGATGACTTCTATGGTGTTGAAGAACCTCCTCTGAAGATAGGATGATCATGATCAAGAAGACAACAATCTGCATGAGTGCCCCAAATGACACTACTTGAATTAGATGGAAAACAAAGGTAAACACCTGGAATGAAGATACAGATGGTAAAGGTACCTACCAAAAGTCTAAAGAACTCTGATCAACCAAGTAAATGGAAGGTTGCCTCAAAAAATAGGAATGAAAGAGTGTCCATATGGTAAGTGATTCATCTCACCGAAATGCATGGGTAACCAACCACTGCATCCACCTAGTACATAGGAACAAATACTGTATACATAGCTCACTCCAATGAAACCAAGGAAGAATTAACACCAATAGTAGAAACCTCTCCATAATGTTGAAAAGGGAGAGGTGTGATAGATACACTGAAAATGAATGCCTGAAAGTAGTGCATGAAGAGGAACCAAGAGCATCTCAGGTGCAAACATGAAAGTACAAGCTGATAGAAAGGATGTGAAAAAAAAAAGTCACATATGCATGAGAAAGGTATGAAGACAAAGAATGGTAAACATCAATCCCCATGACACTATATATCATAGTGCGAGTACAACAAGGCACAATGTGATGCGCAAGAATCCCAAATATACATGTACAATGATGTGGCACTTTATCTTAGTGCATTTAAAAAAGAGAACATGCATGAAAAAGATGTCTACAATGTCCAAATAGGACTAAAAACTAGAAATACATATAGAATAGCCATAAACAAGTCATCCCACGCAAACGAAAAGTTTCCAGGAGCTAAAACATCCAAGTAATCCACCAAAGTATGAAAACAAAAAAAAATGAATAAAATGTATGTAGAGAACAATCTCAAAAAATTGCATGGATAGAACTGAAGAGCTCTAAAAGATAGTTCCAATGCCACTGAGATCGTGAGAAACGGAGAAACTGGTCAAAAGTTATGAGCTCAGGACTGAAAATAGCTTCTTTGATTTCAACAGGCTATAGAATGCACCAACAAAAAAATAAAGTGATGAGACCCACACCATTGGAAATTTGATGGAATAAAATTTCCGACGATATCTTGTTTTCCAAAAAATGATATCGTATGCCCAAGTTATGGCCTCTAGAAGAAAACAACTCCAAAGGGGGAAAAAACTAGTGCTAGATTAAATTTGACGGTCATACGGTTGTCGCAGCAAAAATCCAGGCTTAAATTTGATGACTAAAACGGTCATTGTTGTACATGCATAATTGGGCTTATTACAAAAAAATGTTTTTTTAAAAAAAAAAAAATTTAAAAAATCATTTACAATGAAAAAAAAAAATTGAATAAAAAAAAATTGTATGGAGGGGGGCACGTGGGCCCCACCCCCACAGCCTCTCTGGGTGCAGGTACACCTATGCAGGGTACCTTGTACCCAAAGTTTGATTTAAAAACAAAAAAAGCTTGTTAAAAAAGCTTTTTACTTTAAATTTTTTAAAGCTTGTTTTCAAAAAAAAAGTTACATTAAAAAAACTGCGAAATTTTTTATGGTGTAGAAAAAAAGGATTTTTTTTTTAGGAAATTTTGCCATGATTCATGTGCATGACAGTATGAGAAAAAAAAAATTTCCTTAGAGATCAACTGCTTCAAATATAGGTGAGTTTATAGTCGATCTATAGGTTTTTGGTCACTCTAGAAGTAACAGTGAGGTTTGTTTGGGCTCAAAATGCTCTAAAAAATCGAGCACCCTTTGATTTGGCAAAAAAATCCCTTTCTTCAAACCCTCACAGATCTGACAAATGAAATTCAAATTTGACAAAACAAAGGTCGATCTTGACTATTCCAACAACTCTGGATTCAATGGAGAGGTTTGATGCATGCCAAAATGCTTCAAAAAACGTCCTCCAAAATTTGCAAACAAAGCAAAGGGGATTTAGATCTGAAACCTGCAACCCTTATTGAAGAAGAAAACCTCATAAATTGAGAAGTGGTTCGCTAAATCCATGCACTGATACCATGTTAGAATTGTGAAACAAGCACAAAACCATGAGCCACGAGATCAAACACAAACAAATACACCTTCCATGCAAGAGATCTGCAAAAAAATATATGCAATATAATTCTTCAACAAGTAAAAGCTACAGAAGAGAGAAAACTTTCAAAAAAATATGAAAGCTACATATATTTTCCCGTTTTAATAATTACAATGAGATCAATCCTTATAAAAGGAGATCAAGAAACCCTAAAGTGAAACCTAAAAATGAAACCCTAGTGTGCACACTTAATAATTAATTATTAATGTTCCTAAGTTTAGCTTAAGTAACTAAAATGATAAGTGACTTAATTAATTAATATGATTAAATTAATTAAGTGAAATAACTTATTACTCTAACAAAACATACACATACACATACACATACACATACACATACACATACGCATACATATACATATACCTATACACATACAACAACAACAGGATGCATTAACCTGCGTGTGAGAAAACACTCACCATTAAGCTTCTACATATCAACACCACCAACTCCACCATCTCCAACCCATGTAATTATGAAGCTCCATGTCGCCATAAAAAAATCGGGTCAAGTCGCTACCATCCGAGACATGTTATACATATACATATACATGTACATACACATGCATATACATACACACACATATACATATACATACATATAGATATACACATACATATACATACACATATACATAAACATATATATATATACATACATATGTATATATACATATACATGAAAGGGATGTTTTTATATGCTAGAAAATATCAATGCATGTATCTCCTTTCACATATATATGCTTTGCAGGGTTCACCCATGTGTGTATACACATTAAAGCGAAGAAAAATTGAAATAATAACACCAAATTTGCAACATGTATAACAAAAAGGAAATTTATACTTATGGAATCAGGATCTGAAGGTTAGTGGTTCACGCCCTCAGAGCCAAACTCCACAATAGAAATAGTGGAAAATGTCAACAAATCAATAATGGGGGGAAAACCTGATTCCATAGACATAGTTCTGGGAACTTTTTCCAATGACAAAATGTTACAATTTGAGTTGACTAATTGACAGCTCTATTTCACAATAAAAAATAAAAGATTAATGTATTGCAATATCCCAGTGGAAATTAGTAGATAACTTAGAAATATCGATCTATAGCCATTCCACTTCTAAAACTAATCAAACAACATAGGATATAAGAACAAGAATAGAAATGCACTTTTAATAGTGTCAAAACACCAGGGGATATAGCAACAAGAATACAAATGATAAATGCATATGGATATACCCCTATATGTATCTGTTCATCTTTGAGGTTGCTTATACATGTATCCATGCTGTTTTTTATTATTTTACTATATTTCTACATATAGCTATATACAATATTTTTATATTTTGCTAGCTGGTCCTTTCACCCTTTCTTATCAAAACAATAGGCTATACAACAATAAGAATATAAATTATTAAGTACATATATGCATTGAATCTCCCCTTTTTTTGCACATTTTAAAACACACATATAACCAGATATATATATTCATATGTACACATGTATATATCTATTTATATACACACTGCTATATCTAAATAGATGTGTATACCATACTTTTTCCTTAATATGTAACTCCTCCCCTTGAAATTTATCAAGAGAGAAAACATCAAGATTGAATTTTCCATCAATTGTCTAGTTAAGAAGGGTACAAATTCAAACCTTTTATTGCCTATAGGATATTTTTCGCTCTGAAGTAAGGCATTACTATAGGGTAAAAAAGGTTTGAATTCATAGCCTTCTTGGCCAATCAATTAAGGGAAAATCTAGTCTAAAAGTTTGTTGTCTTCATAAATTTCAAGGGGAGGAGTTATTAATTTGCAATTGCTCCTATGTCAATGGGTATAACACCAAAGATGCATAGTATCGACATTATGTGCGATTTGCATAGCATGCAAAGCGAAGAGCAAGCAACCAAAAAAAAATTATCCGAACCAATAACATGTTTTTAACTCTAGAGCTAATTAAAATATGTACGCCATAGGGGGACTCCTCGCCACCTTTGAACACAAAAGTAGAATGGGAAATGGTTTCTTGTGATGCTGGATAAAGGCAATCAAGATGGTGGGACCAAGCCAATGCAAGATACACTATTTTTTGTGTTTTTTTTAATGTATTCAGTTTCAATAAGGGCATTCACTACCAAGGTGCAATCAATTTTATAGATTTCTTATGAACATGTTACACATACTACACCATTAAATGCTCTATTATTAACATGTCAATGCTATATCATTTAATGTTGTCGTTGTATTGTAGGAATTTTCTCAGAAGTTAAATAATACTTACATATGCTATTTTTAACTCTTAAAATAAAATTCTACATAAATACAAATAAAGATAGCATACACAACTGTTTAGATATACATGTTCATATATAAATTGATGTTGCATAGTGAAATGAGCCACAATGGTCTTGGCCTATATATATCGATATATCTTTCTTCCTATATGTATATTTTAAAATATGAAACGGGGAATTCAATACATATATATAGACATAAATTTGAGCTACATTGCCTAGAACTAAATATTATAAACAAACAAAGAAATTATAAAAGAGCTATTAGACAACAAATACTATTCATGACCAAGTTGATGAAAATCCCAGTGGAAACTTCAAACAAATAGCCTATTAGCTAAAAATATAAAACTGAACAGATAAAAGAGTTATTAGAATAACACTTAAAAGCCACAAAACTATTTTTTCTCCATGCTTATACAGATGTCTTTTCAACTTGCCAAATCAATTATGTAAACCCAATTCTTTATCACCATACCTATTTTCTTTAGGCCATGAGAATAATTATATGAAGCAAAAATCTTTGAAAATGCGTATAAGGCCACATACTTAATTATAAATTTGAGCTACATTGCTTGCCATTAAATATTATAGAGAAATCATTTATTCAACATACCCATGTAAAATGACTTGTCACAAATAATTGTCATTCTAACACCTCTTATACAATTTCTCTACTTCTCTTCAATATTTATTAACAAAGAACATAGCTCGAATCTTATATCAATATGTTTCATGATATTCTTTTTTTCCTTATTTTCTTGAAGCTCCCTGAAACATACTGCCAAGGCCTATTTATGTAAGGGGTGAAGCTTGGTAATTCTATGGGCTAACAGTGTCTTATATCAATATGTTTCATTATATTCTTTGTTCCTCATCTATTTCAACTTCCCCACAACAAAATCTTCTTCATAATATTCTTTTTTTCAGTTCCACATAACAAACTATTCATTATCATAGTTTTACCATTCTATTCTCCATACTTTAAACTTCTATTTAATGTGGGTTCTAGAACATCTGTCATTTTCCTTTGATTCTTAAGTGTTTCCTAGTAGCTCTTTTCCAATTTCGCTTGTTGTCTTATACCAATATGTTTCATGATTTTTTTTTTCTCAAATTAAAAATATAAAGTTGAACAGATAAAAGAGCTATTAGAATAACACTTAAAATTCACCAAACTATTTTTTCCTCCACACTTATACACATATATTTTCAGCTTTCCAAAACAATTATTTAAACTTGGTTCTTTATCACAATACCTATTTTCTTTAGGCTATGACAACAATTATATGATGCAACAATATCTAGAAAATGTGTATAGCTCCACAGGCTTAATTGTAAGTTGAAGCAACATTGATTGGCATTAATTACTATAGACAAATCATTTATCCGAAATACCCATGTAAAATGACTTGTAGCAAATAACTGTTATTCTAACACCTCTTATACAATTTCTCTAGTTGTCTTCAATATTTATTAACAAAGAACATAGCTTGAATCTTCTATCAATATGTTTCATGATATTCTTTTTTTCTTGATTTGCTTGAAGCTCCCTGAAACAAACTGCCTAGGTCTATTTATGTAAGGGGTCGAGCTTGCTAATTATGTGGGATGGTAGTGTCTTATATCAATATGTTTCATTATATTCTTTCTTCCTCTACTATTTCAACTTCCCCATGCAACAAACTATTCTTCATTATATTCTTTTTTTTAGTTCCCCAATGTTGTTTTAAATTTCCCTATTTTGTCTATAATATTTAGAAAAAGACTTAAGAATCACATGTAAATCACAGATGATCAAAAACCCACACTAAACATATTCATACAAGACAAGCAGTTTGTAAGAGTTGGATTGTCAATTCAAAAATTGAACTACATTCTTTGGCACCAAACCCACAATAAATACAACTTGTAAAGCCAATGAGTAGCAATAACCTACACAAAATGCCTATAACACCACACACTCAATCAAAATTTGAGATACATTCCCTGGCACTTAATATTCTAAATAAATAGAGAAATTGTAAAAGAGGTATTACAGGAAAAATCCTATTCACGATTGGGATGATAGAAAATATCGTTGAAAACTTCAAACAAATAAATTGAACAGATAAAAGAGATATTAGAAAGAATAACACTTAACACCCACCAAACTAATTTTATCTCCAACATGTTTTTTCTTTCATACTAACCCTCTGCATATATATACATATTCAATAACTCCTATGTTAATCTACAATTGGTCCTATGTTAATGGGTGTAACAACGAAGATACACAGAGATAACTAAAACAATAAACAAAGGGTGATAAAATTACTAACCCTCACCATATTTTTTGACCAAAGAAACAAGTTTTAGCTATAATTGCTCCTATCGTAATTTGTATAAGGCCATATATATATCCAATCACTCCTATGTTAATCTGTAATTGGTCCTATGTTAGTGATTATAACAAAAAAATGCATAGAGATAATTAAAAAACAAAAAAAGGGTGATAAAATTATTAACCCTAACCATATTTTTTGACCAAAGAAACAAGGTTTAACTACAATTGCTCCTATGGTAACAAGTATAAGGCCAAAGATGCATAGTGATGACAACAAACAATAAATGGGGAATGAAAAAATTACTAACCGTAACCATAACTTTTTACAAAAGAAAGAAGATTTAAGTGCAATTTCTCCATCCATGTAAACTGAATTACAAATTTTGGACAACAATATTTTTAACATAAACAATAAATAAATCATTTATGCAAAAAACCCATGTAAAACAACTTACAAATTGTGCAAAACAATAGTTTTAAAATCCTCCAATCTCCTATAAAATGGAGCTGAAGCTGTCAAATTTTACAATAGTTTCCTATCAAATTAACCATGGAACCCAAACTGACGATTTTTAGAATAGTCTACTATCAAACCAACACCACAATGGCTCTTTCAACAATGCAACTTAATCAATATATTTTCTCACACATTTCGGACTTTACTTTCCCACACTGCAACACCCATGTAAAACAACTTACAGATTCTGGAGAACAACATTTTTAACATAAACAATAAATAAATCATTTATGCAAAAAAAACCCATGTAAAATGACTTATAGATTGCGGAGAACAACAGTTTTAAAACCCTCCAATCTGCTATGAAACTGACCATGGAGCGGAAGACGATATTTTTACAATATTCTACTTTAATAAAACCAACACCGCAATGGTTGTTTTGAAAATACAACTTAAACAAAGTATACTTTCCCACACTAAAACACTCAATATTGCATTTACTTCGTTCACCCCCATCATACAACAACAATAGAATGAATTAACACTCCTGCAAGCAAACACTTACAATTCAGCTTCCACGTATCGAGGACACCAACTCCACCACCGCCAACCCACATAATTACCAAGCTCCATGTCGCCACTCAAAAACTAGGTCAAGTCGCTATCGGTCGAAACATCTCCGACGTCAACAAATCCAATTCATAATTGGGCTAATGAGAATCCCACCAGAAACTTCAAACAAAATAGCCTATTGGCTAAATACTACTAAAACCTTTCCTCCTATTTTTCCAAGTGTATTAACCATTACCCATCTATATTTCTACTAACATATTTCTTTCCACAAAGTTTTTGAAATCAATTTTAAACTACAACTTCCTCCCCACTCCACCTTTTTTGTCTTTTAGTCGGCATTAAAATCCCCCCAAGTAGACAAAATTCAAAGGTAGGATTATTGCATGTGGTATCTAGCTCTCTCCATATTTGTCCTTTTTGAATGCAGGTGATAGGAACATATATATTGATAAAAAAAGACTGCAAGTTGGATGCAAGACTTCTTACCTTGTGATCCAACACTTACAGGAAGCCACTTTTTCTAATCACACATTTTTTGGTCACCACAAATTTAGTAAACTACCAGAGGGGCCAGTATCATTAACCCCAACCATTTTTCACATCCTTAAGATTTTACTAAAATACTCCTTTTCATGTTCTCCTAGTTTTGTTTCATGTGTAGTAAAAAAATATTTTCCTAGAAGGAATCCAATCTATGCCTGAAAATGCATCATTTTTTAGGGGCATTTAAGCCCCTAACATTACAGTATATGATTTTTATTATTGTTCAAGAAGGGAGCCACCCTTCCCTACTTTCAGCATCTCACTAATCTTTAGTTGTTCACTAGCCGAGCACTGTCCCATTTAAGTTTCTCTTGGTTGGGGATTCAACCTCTTTTCTTCTTCTCTCCACAATCTAGAGACAACTTGGAAAATTTGTTGCTTCCTTATAGAAAATGCCCAAATCATTGATCCCTAATTGCTCATTGAGAATGACCTTGATTCACTTGTTTGATTTTGGGGGAGAAAACATCATCATTTGACCCTAGATCAACTTCTACAAGCTTTGGGCCATCCACCTAGTCCTCATCCAAACCTATAGCCTCCAAGTTGAGTAAGCCTCTTTTGACTACTTTTTCCAATTCTACAATTCATACCCTACTTCAATAAGGGAATTAAGATCATCTTCATGAATGTTGGGTTTCATAAAATCCATGGCTTCTAAAATTTTCTCATCTAGTGCTTTCTTTTGATTCATCATATCCTGCTTCTACTCCATTGTAGGGGGTTCTTTTGACATTAGGTTTGGGTTTGCCACATGAGTCTTCTAGAAGTCATAGTCAAATTTCCCAACTAAATTTTCCTTGGAGGGACCAAGGTCACAACCATTGACCGATTGTTTCATTGGAACATCCTTTTTGGCACCACCTATTCAACCCAAAGACTAAAATCAGCCTAGTGTCTTGATAAGGGTAATATTGGCAAATGGGTCTAGAATCAAAGTTTGCAACCTATTGCCCTAGTTATGAATAAATTGATCTCTCTCTAGTGCAAGTTGTTAGGATTATTTTCTACACACAATCTTACATAGGTGCTCATCCCATCCTCACTAAATCTTTTTTCAACACATATGTATTTTCCTAAGTGATTTTTGATGCCTTCCAGTATTCCAGGTTCCCAAAATTCCAAGGGTGAATTGGCAAGTTTGAACCAGTCCTAAATCCTATCCATGTTGTGACAAAGGGGATCAAAACCTACCACCCACATATGAATATAGAATCTACAATAATCCATTAACCATATCCCACTTTTGAGATCTTCTCTAATTACTTTCGATGGGTAAATCACTATAAAATACCCATTAACTAGAGTTATGCATTGCATTACTTCCCCCAACACCCACACCACCAACTGATCATACTATACCAATTGCTATCTTTACCATATCATTTTACCATCAAGCCCCAAATATTTGAGCCTCCTCTCTTGCTCCACCTGAACCGTACTCAATACCACCATACAAACCCACTACTGGAATTATTTTCAAGCTGTAGCTTGACAAATTGGAGAAGTGAAAGGTCAATACCAACAAGAGTTTGGAGGAGCAGACACCAAGAGAGGTAGGGAACACTAATTTTATTTCATCGTTGTTTATATTTAGAAAAGGTTTCTTCTGCGGAGAAATTCTTCTTCCTTTTTCGACGGCTCCCAGTCCTCATCAGATTTCTTGAACCAGGTAAGCCAAAGGTTTTTTGGCCTATGTTGAATGTTAGCTATGTGATTTTATAATATGTCTCATTCGCATCTGGTTTGGATTATAGAGAAAATTTATGTTTTTGTAACATGTATATCGTGTCAATTTCCATGGCTATGCTCTTTTGCCCAATTTCTCAGGGATGGGATAATGAGCTTGATGTTTGCTTGCTTTTGTTGTTGAATTCGGTTAAGTTTGTTAATTTTGCATGAGCTGGCTAGGAATTGAACCCGCGATATCCTAGATGTTCTTTATCACTTGTTCCTTTAGGGTCAATAGTCTGCATTGTTTTTCCAACAATTTTCCTATTTGGTTTAATTTTAGTAGTAAGTTATTATATTTTTGGGTTACATTTTGTTGTTGAATTTTTATTCTTGTGTTTTTGGATTGAGGAATTACTGGAAGATTTGCACATTTAATTCTCTCTGCTTTCATCTGAATAGTTTTCTCCCTTTTTCTCTTTTATTTTCCTAGGACCAGCTAAGACCCGAACATAAGAGCTCCCATTAGCATGTTGCAGTGGACTCTTTATAGCAAGCTAGTTGGTTGCTTTGCTATTTGATTTTCTTTGGGATACGTTCTTCAAATTGGTAGTGTGACTGACGCTTCTGATTTCACTCGTAATTTCCTAATTAGCTATTTTTTCATATTCACATACTTTAGTTGAAGAATCTTTTTGTTTATTATTTTTCTTAATGGTTCATTGGAGACATGTTGAACCCTCCATTAGTCAACTCTAAAGTAGTTGTACTTTTGTAGTCCCATTGATTTATTTGGTGATCTGTGAATATTAGGATTCTTTCTTCCTTGTTCCTTCCAATATTTTCCTTGATATTGCCTTGGAAATGCCCTATTCCATTCCTTCAAGTTGGTTATAACTATTTCCAATCATTACTATACTGTATTCCATGAAGCGCTTGTTTATTTTAGGATGAAGATACATACAATGACTATCACAACCAGTGTTAAACTCCCAAGAGCTTATATAGAACATTGAAGCTATTGATTAAACTCTCCAGTCTTCTAAAAATTGCCATTGACTCAAAATTTTATAGGAACTATGATTTTATCATAAATACAAGAAGAGTTAAAAAAAAGGAAGGGATTGAATTTTAACTCATTCTAGCTGTATAAAATAAATTGGACTTGTAACTTCACCAAAGAAAAGGGGTTGTCCATCTCTACAAAATTATCAATATGCTAATATTTTTGCTATTTTCCAATGAACACAATCTTTAAGCTAGGAGCAAAACAATAGGAAACATCTATCTCTTTTTTGGGTTATAGAATTTTAGTATTATTCCCATCATTATATTTGGCAATGAGTTTTTTTAAATTCTCTTGGAGATGACCTTTTTTTATGAGGTTAATAAGAATATAATTGAAAAAGTGGGGCTTATGCTTCTGTTAAGCATAAAAAATCCTACCTTTTAAAAGTAGTATGACTGCCTATGTATAGAACCAAAATATTAGACTTGCCTTACCTTGGTTTATTGGGGCAGCATAAGTAGTTGATATTTCTATCCAAATCAAGACATACATTTGAATTGAGCATATTATTTATCCCAAGTATTGCAAATTGGAGAGGAATCCACTTTAAAAAATGAACCTCCATACATAAATCCCCATGAAGTGAAAACACCCTTATAACTGGGTTGTTGGAGATTGTTTGATTGCATATATTCTTTGAGTGTTTTCCCCATTTTCTTGAAGTTTATTTAGTTGCACACACTCTTCCAAATAAGGAGTGAGAAACCATCTAAGGCTTTATCTCCCCAATATGTCTACACAAAATCAAATAAGACAAATAATCGTTTGCATTTAATTTATTTCATTTGTTGCCCTTTAAGATTATCTAAACTATTTTTTAATTCAACCAATATGTCTAAAAAAAATAAAATACTACCATACAATTATTCGGAATACTTCATTGCACAACTAAAGTGCAATAGCTAGTTTTTATTTATTTTATGTTGAATTAATTTGAAAAATATAAATGAAGTGTTTGAATTTCTATAATCATTCAATTCACTCCATAAAATATATTACTTTCCTAAAATATTCATAAAATAAAGGAGAGAGAGAGAGAGAGGTATGGAGTGATTGAGTGAGAAGATAGATAGAGACAATTAGATAGGGAGGGAGAGATAGTGAGAGAGAGAGGTGAGATAAATAGAGAGAGAGGGATTGGGGTTGAGGGTATAACATCGGTGTATTAGGGTTGACGGTCTAATGTATAGGGTAGAGACTTAAGAATTGAGGGTTGAGGGTTTAATGTATAGGGTAGAGGGTTGAGGGATTAAGGGTTTAATGGTTGAAGGGTTAAGGGTTGACGGTTTAAGGATTTAAGGGTTGAGGGATGAGGTTGATGGTTTAAGGGTTTGGGGTTGAGGATTAAGGGTATAGGGTTGATTTTATAGGTTTTAGGTTATAGGGTTGAGGGATTAGGGTTGAGGATCTAATTTATAAGGTATAGGGTTGAGAATTGAGGGTTGAGTATGTGCAGGATCATCATGAAAAAAATAGACCCTTAAGTGGCAAATTTTTTAGAAAAATCAGAGTTAGAAAACTTGACGTATATATTTGAATAAGTTATCTATATTATTTAAAAAATATGTAAGAATATAATTTGTAGAAAATTTAATGTAGCTTCTAAACTGCTAGGTTTATTTATTTTTTTAAAAATCTATTTGGGAAAATTTTGAAATTTCAATGCAATAGTACTTAAATTTTAGGGAAAAATAAGGAGTAGGTGTCTATCTGACCACCCTAACCACAATAAAATAATAATATATTTTTTATAATATTTTAGATATAAGTAGACGACTCATGTCCCAATGTGATGCATATTTTTTTGTAATTTTTTTCCAAGTAAATAATTAATTACGAATTTTTTATTACAATTTTTAAAAATAAAAAAACTCATATGTCTAACCACCTTAACTTGGTAAAAAATTTATGAAATTCATTTCTTTTTCTTTTTAATCCTATATTATATGAAGCATAGAATGTGATGCATGTTTCAGATTCAAAAAATGTGATATCGTTTGAAAGTTATAGATTTTTTTCAATCAACTTATCAATCAGGACTTTAGTTGTAATTCAAATAGAAAATAAATAATAATTATTCATTAAATTTAAAGTAAAACATAATTTATATTGGTGGAAAGCTGAGAATCTCCTTTAAAAACCCTTTTCGTTTCATCAATTTTGTGTAAAAAAAAAGTCGTTAGCCACATACCCTACAAAAACTCATCATATTGCCACTTTTTGGCCCATCATGATCCTGCAAATACCCGGTTGAGGGTTTAATATATAGGGTTGTTATAGAGTTTAAGGGTTTAAGGGTTGAATTATTCAGGTTTAAGGGTTGAGGGATTAGGGTTTAAGGGTTGATGTTTGAGGGATTAGAGTTGATGGATTAGGGTTGATGGATTAAGTGTTGAGTGTTGAGGGTTTAGGGATTGAGGATTGATGGATTAATGGTTAAGGGTTTAGGGTTTAAGGGTTTAGGGATTAATTTTTGATGGTTGAGGGTTAGGGTAGAGGGTTTAAGGATTTAAGGGTTGAGGGATTAGGGTTGATGCTTTAGGGTAGTAGTTTGAGGGTAGATGGTTGAGGGTTTAAGGTTTAGAGGGGGGATGATAGGAGGGAGCATTGTAGGGAGAAGTGAAATAGAGATAAGGAGAGAAGAGGATGGATGGAGAGAGAGAGATGAAGATTGAGGATCCAATGTATAACATAGAGGATTGATAATTAAGGGTATAGGGTTGAGTGTTTAGGCTATTGGGTTGACGGTATAGGGTTGAGGGATTAGGGTTGAGGATCCAATGTATAAGGTAGAGGGTTGATGGTTTAATGTATAGGGTAGAGGGTTAAGGGATTAAGGGTTGATAGTTTAAGGGATGAGGATTTAAGGGTTTAAGGTTTGAAGGATGAGGGTTGAGGGATGAGGGTATAGGGGTTGATGGTTTAGGGTTTAAGGTTTGAGGGTTGAGAGATTAGGGATAAGGGATTAGGTTTTATGGTTGATGGATTAAGGGTTGATGGTTGAGGGATTAAAGGTTGAGGGGTGAGAGTTTAAGGGTTTAATATTTATGGTTTATGGTTGATGGATTAGGGTTGAGGGTTTACGATATTGAGTTGAGGGTAGAGGGTTTAATTGTTGAGGGTTGAGGGTTGAGGGTTTAAGGGTTTAATGGTTGATGATATAGGGTTGAAGGATTAGGCTAGAGAGAGGGAGATGGAGGGAGGGAGCGATGGAGGGGGGTCCAATTTATATGGTAGAGGGTTGAGAATTGAGGGTATATGGTTGAGTGTTTAATAAGTTATTAGGTTGAGGGATTAGGGTTGAGGGATTACACATTTAAGGGTTGATGGTTTAAGGGTTTAAGGGTTGAATATTTAAGGTTTAAGGGTTGTGGGATGAGGGTTGAAGGTTGAGGGTATCGTGGTTGAGGGTTTATGGTTTAAGGGTTGAGGGTCGAGGGATTATGGGTTAAGGGTCGAGGGTAGAGGGTTTAAAGGTTTAAGGGATGAGGGTATAGGGTTGAGGTTTTTTTATATTTGGTTGAGGGTAGAGGGTTTAAGGGTTGAGGGTTGAGGGTTTAAGGGTTTAAGGGTTGAGGGTATAGGGGAGGGATAGATGGAGGGAGAAGTGAGATAGAGAGAAGAGGAGAGAAGGAGAGAGATATGAGGGTTGAGGGTCCAATGTATAGGATAGAGGGTTGAGAATTGAGAGTATAGGGTTGAGGATTGAGGGATTAGGGTTTAAGGGTTGAGGGATTAGGGTTGAGGGATTAGGGTTGAGAGTTTAAGGGTCAAGGGTTTAAGGAGAGAGAGAGAGATTGAGTGAAAGGTACATTGCACAAATCAAACTCCCTAACAAATCTGATAGGAGCAACTTGCACAAAGCATCGTTAAATAGGAAGAGATTGCACGACAAATTTGAGAAAAACCACATGACCTGCCGAAGAGAGTCACCTATGAGTCCAATGACTAACCCTCCTATGAAATTTATGGAAGACATCCTATTAGAAATCTTTTGGCTGAGGACCCACAGTAAGAGGAATCCCCAAATAAACCAAATGAAGAATTCCAATTTGAAATTGAAGAATCTAAGTGTCAGTGTTTAACTTTAATGATTGTTATTCTCATGTTAACTTAAGTCTACTTAGGTCAAGGTATTTATTGTGTAGGTTAAATATCTCCTGATATTTTTCCTTGCTAGATATTTGCTAGATATTTTCTTGATATTTAGCCCTCTTGATATTTTGTATAGCTCTTGGATATTTCTCCTTTTTAAGGAGACCCTTGACTATTTAATAACAAGTAGAGTTTTGCATTCTATGTGCTTGTTTAGAATCTCTATCATTAATGGTTCCTTCATGGTATCATAGTAGAACAGAGAGTTCTCAGGCCATATCATTTTTGGTTTTTCCCTTCACCGTCTGACTCATTTGTAGGGTATGTAACTCCTTAAAGTGACCGACTCTCTACTGGAAGGGGCATTTCTGACTGGAAGGGCACGTGTCTAGGCAGAAGTCGTAAGACTTCATTTTGCAGTGCTTGGTAAATTTGGGCGCCTCTAATCACCCAGGTTAGACGCGATTTGTGTGGAGACCCCTGTTCCTGGAGGACATGATTTATTCTCTTCCCCATTGCTGAGAATTTGTTTTAGCATGGAGGGCTACGCATTTTGATGGCTTCAAAGGTAATTTTTGTTTATTTCTTTGACCCATACTCCACCCTTCTGTAGAGGCGCAATCTGCTCACAAGGTCAGTGTTTCTAGTGCCCGTGACAAAATTCGCCCAGGTCAGACAGATTTGAGGGAAGGTCGATGCATAAAGGAAAGGCGCCCTTCATTTACTTGACACCTCGAGCTGGAAAGTTTGGATACTCCAACGCCATACACAGTGCAGCCATTGGCAGAGTTTAGAACTGCCACGGTGAACTTGGGTGGGCCTCACATCTTCATCTGGTTTCCTGCGTTTGGAGAGGCGGCATAAACATTGATTGGGAGTGCGCTTGCAGGCTAAGTCCTCACAGAAGGTGCCTTCGTAGGCCATAGGCGAATGCATTGAGGAGCTAGGAGCCGTGATTGACAGAGGACCGATTTCCCTAACTGAAAGGGGTGAATTGTTTTCTGTGAACTGAATTTTTTCTTGGAAGTGGGCGATTTCTGCCTTTTTTATTTTTGCAAGATAGAGGGAGGCACAAAATCAGAGACCTGCATCCTTTCCTTTTCTAGTTGTGTGATTTTAAGAGGATGTTTCAACCTCTTTGCAAAGCATTTGAATGTTGCATTGGATTCTCGCAGGTAAGGCGCCTCAAGGGTGTTAAGGGCGTGAGGTTAGAGCCCTAACCTAGGCGCTACTTCTTAAAATATCTTTTCCAAAGACGTGTTTATGTGAGGCACGATTTTGACTTTGCAAAGAGGGTGTTTTATTTTCTAATCGTCCTCTCTCTAAAATTCTTTAAATATTTGGTTTTTTTGTCTATTGTATATGCAAATTTTATGAGTGTTAAATTGCAAGAAGTGAAAATGTAATAGTGCTATTTTAAAGTACTTTTTTTTCAAAAAAATTCAAAATTTTGGTGATTTTGCACTAAATATAAAGTGCCATCTTTTACCTTCTTTTTGTAAGCAATACATGCACTAAAATAAAGTGCTAAACAGGGGGAAAATAAAAAATATTAAAGGGAGGTTATCTAATTTGGGGGGTGGAGGGGCGGGCGGAGTTTAATCTATTGATTTTCTATTGTCTTAAGGAATTGACCTATTTGTAATCATGGGATATGAAACCCATTCTTCTGTAATCAACCTAAAACCGAGAAACTATAAGTCTTAGTGTGAAGGAATCCTAAAACATCTTAGGTTACATAATCTCATGCCATATTTGTATGGACTTATCCTTGAACCAGGTAAACAATCTCAAAAGGATAAGTGGTTTAATATTTGTGATCATATTCGTGGATTAATCGGTTTACATATTCCATATGACTCTTTGTATGCCATCATGGATATTGAATGTCCACATGCATTATGGATCAAATTTTGGGAAATACATGGAGACTCCAATGTTTCTCCATTCCTGCATGATCCTACTATGATCACAACTCACATCCCGCATCATGATTCATATATAGAGCGTCTAGTTGACATAGAGGAAATCATCATTCCTCCACCTCCTCCTGTTGCTTCATCGGATTTCAGAGTCGTTTCTTTGAGAGCTTCCAACACTTCTTTGCAACAGGATATTAGTATTCCTAGCATTGTTGATTGGGATGCATATCTACCCGACATTTCATGTCTTTTTGTAGAGTCTCGCATTGCTAATATGGAAGCACACATTGAGGACATCATTCTTCTTTTTTATGACAACTTCAATAAAGTTGCATCGGCCTTATCTTCTTCAGATATGATTGCTCTTCCTTCACCTACATCAGCTTCTATAGTGATAGTATCAGATTCTTATGGTTCCAGTTATCCCCATACATCTATGGTTCTTGTGGTCCCTGTTACAAAATCTTCTATGATACTTGATTCATTCCATTAGTATTCGTCACATGTAAGCATTGGCTTGGAGATTCCAGAGCAACATTCAAAGACATCATGGGAACCATCATCATCATTCTTGGATGAGCTTCAACTCTATTCAAGATCATACATACATCTTCTCACATGGGAAGATATCATGTATCTTCAGTTGGTTTCATTTCTTCCTAAGGGAAGGAACATTGTGAAGCGTTCTTGGAACTTCATCTGCATCCTCTGTCAACTATCCAACTTTAATATAGCAGGACATGTATTATGGGGGGGTCTCATAAACCTTCTATTATTTTCTCTCTTATGGAGGAAATCATATGTTGTACTTAGTGAAAGAAGTAGTACTTCTTCATGTGTATAATTTTCATGCATCTTTTCTCTCTTTTGGAGGGTCATTTTTTCCCATAGGGTTTTCTACTTTTCTCCACTTCATGAGAGATTACTTTGTGAATGGGTACCTAACATGGCTAGTAGCTGGGACCCATTTTATCCATGCCCACCTAAGTTATGCTTAAGGGGGGGTGTTAGTGTTTAACTTTAATGCTTGTTATCCTCATGTTAACTTAAGCCTACTTAGATCAAGGAATTTATTGTGTAGGTTAAATATCTCCTAATATTTTTCCTTGCTAGATATTTGCTAGATATTTTCTTTATATTTAGCCCTCTTCATATTTTGTCTAGCTCTTGGATATTTCTCCTTTATAAGGAGACCCTTGACTATTTAATAACAAGTGGAGTTTTGCATTCTATGTGCTTGTTTAGAATCTCTGTCATTAATGGTTCCTTCACTAAGTAATCCTAGACTAAATAAGCAGAGGAGTATTAAAAATCTAAATCAAATACTTGTTATCATTAATATTTTTCATTAATAATTTGACCAAAGGCAGCCAAATAAGTATCCAAATCCTTCCTTAAATTCATAGCTTCATTTATTTTGGTCACACCCATTAAAGTAGCATCATCAACAAATTGAACATGGGACAAAGGTGATAACATGTTACCCCAATGCTACCCCTAAATCAATCCTTAACCAACACAAAACTTGATAAACCTCCCCATCCCCTTAGCCATAATGATGAATAGATATGGGGACAAAGGATCTCTTTGTCGAAGACCCCTAAAAGCTCTAAATAGATCTTAAGGCTCCCCATTGATAAGCACCAAAAAGGAAGTACAATTCACAAAAATCATGATCCAATCAACCCACTCTCCATCAGATCTTAAAGCTAAGAGAACCTTCTGCAAGAGGGCCCAATTGACTCTATCATAAGCTTTTTCCATATCAAGTTTGATAAACATAGCCTTATCCTTAGAGATTAACATAGAATGAATAGCCTCAGCAGTTATAATGACCCCATTGAAAAAATTTCTACCTACCACAAATCCCACATGCTCATTAGTGACCAAAGAATTGAGCCAAGGTTTAAGGCTTTCCACAATTAGTTTAGTAATGATTTTATAAACCACATTGCAAAGGGAAATGGGATGAAACTGATCCAAAGTACAAGCACATTCCTTCTTCAAAATAAGAGCAAGAAAGGTGAATTTCATGGCCTTCAACATTTCTTTATTCCTTTGAGACTCTTGAACAATCTCCAAAAGACCCTCCTTGATAATCTCCCATAATACTTGAAAAAATTCAATAGGAAAACCATCAAGACTTGGGATTTACCTTTTTTCATTTGAAACACAATAATCTCCAATTCCTGTAAAAGGATATAGGCCATAAAAGAGCTTCATTGATCTCATGAGAAACAAAATAAGGAATACAAGCAAGAATAGAATTTTCCTCAAAACTCGCAGGGCGAGAGTCCTTAGTAAAAAGAGATGAAAAAAACTTGGAAGCCTCTCAGGAAAAATCTTCTTGAGAAGGGAGTTGAACTCCCTCAGAAGAAACCAGAGAGCTGATAAGATTACCATTTCTTCTTGTAGCCATAGAGTGATGGAAGAAGGTCATTTTTCTATCTCCCTCCTAAAGCCAATCAATTTGGGACTTCTACATCCAAAAGATCCCCTCCCTCAACTCCCATTCCTCAAGATCCTTAGAAGCCATAGCCTCTTCCCTACTCAACTCAATCGTGAGACGAAGGTCACAAATTTGGTGGGTGATAGAATCCAAATGAGCTTGAGCTGTCAACTTATTGGGATGAAGATTCCCAAAACATTGAAAGTTCCACTTCTTAAGTCTATATTTCAGAAACTACAATCTCTTGACAAAGGCATACATAGTGGTACCATAGGTAGGTCTCCCTTTATGCCACCATTCAATCATCATCTCATGGAGTGAAGGATCATGTAACCACATGAGTTGGAATTTGAAAGGAGGATTCTTATGGACTTTGAAAGGAAGAATTGAAAGCTTCATTGGCCAACGATCTGAACCTCTCCAATCTAAGATCTCAGAGCTAGTATTCCACCTATCCCCAACCCAAAAATATGAGATAAGAAACCTATCAAGCCTCTCAGAAATAGTAGCATCACCACACCTTTGATTGTTCCAAGGGAAAATACCATTATTAGGTTTCACATCAATAAGGTTCAACCTAGCCATGTTGTCAATAAGAAGCAGAGCAATAGGGTCAAGCTTAGCAATACTCCCTCTCTTCTCCTCTAAACAAGAAACAATATTAAAATCTCCAGCCATAATCTAAGGGTTCCAAGGAACTAGAGAGCGAACATAAATAAGATGATTCTAGAGTTGGAACTTACCCATGATATCAGTGGGAGAATAAACATTAGTGAAAAGACAAGATTCACCAAACTCTAAACTAGTAGCAATCATAGAGATAGAAGAATAACTAGAGATCTAGCACAAAGGAAGGACCTTTCTTGGATCCCACAAACAAGCCACATCTCCAAAGCTACCAAAACCACCAACACACTGACAACACCCATGAGGCCAAACACTAGAAGCTCTATTCAACATTCCATCCATTGATAGCTTAGTTCCCTAGAAGAAGACAACATCAGGGGAATGGCAACCAATCATCTCTCGAATATCCTGTTGTCTAGGAGTGCTATTCAAAACCCTTACATTCAATGAAATAACAATAATTTATGGGGATGAGAGAAATGAGAATCCAAGGTTTTTACCAACCCAAATTCCACTAGAGTCTCACTCATCAACTTAACCTTCTTAGGGTATTTCTTGTGACCCAGCTTAGAAGCTTTCTTCGTGGGACCCTTTTTAAGAGCCTTTTGTTGCAAACCCAAAGCCTACATAGCCCCTCCTTTTCTCCTTGAATCCAAAGGCTCAAACAAGGGTATGTGCAAGATCATGGTGAGCCAAAAAGTGGCAATGAGGAAAAAAACACATCATTCAACAACCCAAAAATGTGAAAATACTGTGTTGACTTTTTTTAGGCTTGGGTATTAGTACACACCACCAAAACAAACACCAATCCTAGTTTTTCATATCAGATATCTGATTTTTAAAAAGTATATATATACAAATTTTGTGGCTATTTTAAAATCATTTGACAGTCAACAACCCGCGGGCACATAGTGAGGAGGCTCTTTACGTAACAGATATCCGATTTTGCCAATATCCGATTTGAAAAGGTAAGATTTTAGATTTTTATTTGCTTTGATTCAATTTTGAATTAGATTTGGATAATTTGAATTAGTTTTTTGTGTATTTTTTTTCAAAATAGGGTTTTTTATTGAATTTTTATGAAAAATTTGAGTTTAGAACGGATTTTGATAAAAAAATGAATGTTTTTGTGGTTTTTTTCAAAATAGGGTTTTAATTAAAAATGATTTTTTTATGGATTTTGATTAAAATGATTTTTATGGATTTTGATTTAAAAATAGTGTTGTTTATGTATTTGTATTAAAAATTAGAGAATTTTAGAGATTTTTGTTAAAAAGTAGGGTTTCTTTTTGGTTTTTTTGGCTTTTTTTAAAAAACTAGGGTATTTTTACAATATTTTCATTTATACTATCTAATTTCAATTAGATTAATTAGTTTTTAACTTTAATCAGGCATTATGGCTATTGAAAATGAAAATGCACAAACTCCAAATGATCCACTAGTTGAGAATGAAAATGCACAAATACCAAACGCTCCACCACCTCCACAACCATCAATTGAAGAATTAATTGCTAAAAAATTGCAGCAATTAAAGGGAATTTTTGAAGTTTATAAGAGAATCCCTCGATTATTCGAGATGTCAAACACATTGAAGGATATAATTAAAAATATAGAAACCTTTTCCACGCAACATAATGCCTTTCATTCGTGGCAAGAAGACATGAGGGAATATTATGCATGTGGATTGTCTTATTATGATGTGAAAGATCTTAGAATAACTAAAGCCCAAATAGCCTCTTTATTTGTTAACCCTTGCACTGGTTTTTCAATTAATGCTAATAAACCAAAACTTTCTATAAAATGGTGCATGCATATGGAAATTGTAGATAACTTTTGGTATCATTGGTGTATGGTTTTTGATAAACCACCGAACAAAAATTCTGATATACCATTTTACTTTATTAAAAAATTATATGCTGAGTTTGTGTTAGGGCATCATGTCAATTACTTTGACATTAAACCCTTCTAGGGCTTTGGTGGAGGTATGCCCTAGGATAGACCAGGGGCAGTTAGAGTAGTCTCGTGCCCATATGTTCCCCCTCCTCCCCTTCCTCCCCCACCTCCAGTACATCATCCAGATATTATGCAAGATACAACCACACAAACTATCTAGGCTATTCACTCTTTGAGTGGCTTTTTTGTTTCACATGCTTCTATAGTAGCTCAGCCACATTCTGGTGATCTTGGCGATGGTTTGAGTGTTGCTGCATCATCCTCGTTAGGTCCACATATTTGTGTGCCACATACTTGCTCCATGTTCTGCTAGATATGAATGGGTCCTCTTGGATAGCCCACAGAGCATCCCTTGGACACTTCTAATTATGACCCCCATAATGTGGACATTATAGATCAAACTTAGGGGAGTGGAGTGCACCCTATAGAATCCTCTCTAGCTAGAGAGGGGGACATTGGAATAGTGACACAAGTAAGATTTAAGTTGTAAATTCATAACGTACATTTGTTTTTAAATGAATACTAATAAGAGATAGTATAATGTACTAATGTTTATTTACATGGTCTATTTAATAGTTGATGTCTAAGTAGGAGCTCGCACAGGTGACTAATAGCACCCTTAGGGGCATTTCATTTGGCCCTGGCACTCACATAGTATATATTTTCGCACTCACTCATTTACATTTTTTTATTATATACTTGCATGTCATTTGAATTTTCATAAATGAAATTATATAATAACTTATATGTTTATCTTATTTTCCTCTTGTTGGAAATACCTAGTGCGAGCAAGGTGCAACCTTGTCCATATTATGAAAGTGAAATGTTAGATTTAAGGGGAAGGTAATTGAACTCAAATTCGATTGAATTAAGAATTTTAAGATCTAATATTGATTATACATACATCGACATAGATTGGTAGTTTCATATGCACTTGTCATTTTTATGTACAAGCAGTTATGAGCTATACTTTTTTGTTGATAAGTGTGAGCAAGGTGCAACCTTGTCCAGATTATGGAAGTGCAATGTTAGGCAAGGGGAAGGTAATTGAACTCAAATTCAATTGAATTAATATTTTTAAGATTGATTATACATATATCAATATAGATTGGTAGTTTCATATGTACTTGTCATTTTTTATGTATAGGAAGTTGTGAGCTATACATTGTTGCTAAAAAGTTCCACAACGCCTAAAGGAGTATGTATTGGAACACTTGAAGGAGTAGGTGTTGAAAAACCTCAAGGAGGAGGTTTCAAAATGCCTATAGGAGATAAAGAAAAAGATCAGCCTAAAGAGGTATGTGTTTATTTTATTTTGTGTTTGGTATTTATATGTTCCTATTACCAACAATTGTATGCTAACTTGGATCAATTTTATATTTTTGTTCACATATATAGATTGACATTACAAAAGTTGGTTTGGTCAGTTCTTTGATAGGGGTATATTCTACGACTCCTGACCCTTTGAAGAGACAGATATTTCAGGTAATCAAGATTACAATTTTAGAGTTCAATTATAATTCAATGTATATTGATTTTGATGTTAATTATTTGATTTTAAATCATATAGTATAACTAATCTCAATTGTGGTTTGAATTTTTCTTGTGCAGCTACCTTCAGAGCCAACTAGTGCTGCAAAGAGGCTCCATTTTGATGATCCACCAGTAGTTTAGGATGAGATAGACATTTTGGCATGTACATTTTGAATAGACATCAAGATGGAATATGCCACATTTTGTAAAACTTTGTTTGAGTTGGCATTGATGCCATTTTTTATATGGAGATACACTCAAGATTATTGGATAATTTGATATATAGAAGTTGACAATCAAAATTTAATTTCTTCCTCATGTGCATGATTAAACTCTTTGAAAATTTAATCAAGTAAGCAATGGTTAAATATCAATGTACAATAGCATAAAAAGAATGGTTATATTATGTATTTTATATTCATATTGTTGATTACATTGCATTGCACATCTTTCAAACTCAAAGCATTAATTCACATTGCATAAGTAACAACAAGATGTTGATAGATGAAAAAAATTCAATAACAATATAGTTTTTATGAAGTCAACCTAAGTAGTTATGCAATTACTTCACATTACATAACTAATAACTAGGAGCAGCTATCAATTGCATTAGCTTGTCATGGAATTCTATGAGACCAAATTTCTTTGAGGAAACTTAGCATAATCAGTAGCTTGATATGGAATTCTATAACCAATTAATCATAACTGATTAGATAGCTCATAACATATATATAGAAGGAAGCAATCCTGACCCATCTCTAACATAAAATTTTGGTTGGGCCTCCTCATTGACATCAACTATGTGTGGTTGGGCCTCCTCTACTCTAGTATCTAAACCATGCTCAACTTGTACCCCAACTTATGCACGTTAACTTGAACTCCATTTTGTGTATGTTGAGATCCCAATCATATAAAAGACATAGGACTTGAGATTCCATTTAAGGGATGAAAGTTACAAGCTCATTTTCAAAAGACTATAAATTTTAACATTTGGATATGTTGTCATTCTCTATTATATATTAAATATAAGCTTAAATGTATAAAATTATTTTTCTATTTACTCTCAAGTCACTATAAAATTAAATATGTATTTCTAACATAATTTTCCTCATGTCTATATATACTTGCATAATGGTAGCATAAATAAGTGTGTTTAAAAATAGTTTGAGATGATTTACATAAAATTTTAAATTATTTAGATAACTTACAAGATTGAATCCAAGTTGTGGTTCCTTTGATGTGGGAAAGAAATATGAATTCCATGCATATATGAAATAAGACACTTGGGTGTAAAATGATAGAATAAAGGTATTAAAAAATACCATTAACAACTTGCACAAACAAAGAAACTTAAGGGCATTTGCAGAATTCTAAATGCAACAATATATAAATTAAAGACAATTTATTTACGAATGATTCCATGGAGAAACTAGAGAAGGTCACACCTCATAGATTGTATTCTTGGTAGGAGATAAATTACTCTTAAGAGTTAAACTTCATAAGAGCTTGAGAGAATTTGGAAAGTATGCTAAGTTAGCACCTAGATACGTGGGTTCTTTCAAAGTTTTAGAAGTTATTAACTTGGTTGCCTACAAAATAGCTCTACCACCAACTCTTTCTCATATGCATATGATTTTTTCCATGTCTTATTTTAAAAAATGTGTTTTGGCATTAACCATATTCTTGATTGGAATAATCTTCAAGATTAGGATCCAAGAGTGATCACAATTGAGCCTCTCAAATTACTTGAAGTTCACAAGACCCACTTGTGTGACAGAGAAATTACTCAATGTCAAGTCTAGTGGGACCAATATTCAGAGGATAGTGCCACCTTCGGAGACTATGAATATTTTCATCATAGATTTCATCATTTGTTTAATTAAACGCTTTGTTAGAAAGAATTTTTTTATTATAAATTATTTAAAGTTGAAATAAATCATAAGGGATAATATGTCACATCCCATTTATTGAGCCCTCTAAACAATGATATATTTAGCTTTGCATTTTGATTATGATTCTAAGAACCTAAATTTTTGAACAATTAGAATATGTTGATGAATTAGTGTTATATCAGTTGATATGGTTTGTTTAAAATTAATATGGAACTTGGTTTGCATATAAATGAAAAGGAATGTTATACTTTGTATATTATTGGTTTATGTTAATATTTTCTTTATATAATCAAACTAGAGCTACCTTGTTGGCTTGATGAGGTGGATGCAGGATATTTTGTTTCTCCCTCTAGGATAGAGAGGGAGAGCATCACTAGAGAGAGTAGCAGATTCGAGAAGAAAACCAAGGCCACCAAGAAATTGTGAAGTCACACACAAACCATATATTGCATGGTTTCTTTAAATTATGAATTATTTCTTGGAACTTGTTGAACTCTAAGTTTGTTTGAGTTGTCATTGGTTTAAGTATAAAATACATACATGTGTCATTTTTTTATGATTAAAACCTAACTTGGCATGGAATTCAATGATATACAGAGTCTATTGATGCCAAGGTTCAATTTGTATGATATTGAAAAAAGAAACCAATTGAGTAGAGTTATCAACATTCTTCAGAAATCATAAGAAAATTTTAGTACACTAGCCATTTTCATGTCTTCTTTTAGTCTCAAATGATATTTTGTATCATTGTTACATTGTTCTTGAGAGTGGTAGCTTAATATAAGTCCATAATAGAAAATTTGGTTTACTTGTGTAGTGTAACAGTGGCATAGGAATATTTTTCTTTGAAAGAACCAAAGGGTGATTGCACATTTGAAGTGTATAAACACATACCTTTTTGTAATATCAAGGATAATTTTTGAATCTTGCATGCATTTCTAATTTAAAAGGAAATCTCTTTCTCCTAATTTGTATGCAGCCATGCTTTTGACATTGTCAAAAAGAGAAAAACTTCCGTAATGATGCAAAGGCATGGCCAAGCAATTCTAACTCTCCACATGAGAGAAGAGAACTAATTAGAGTTATCAACATTCTTCAAAAATCATAATAATTTGTATGATATTGAAAAAAGAAGACAACTGAGTAGAGTTATCAACATTCTTCAAAAATCATAAGAATTTTTTTAGTACACTAGCCATTTTGATGTCTTCTTGTAGTCTCAAACGTTATTTTGTATGTAGATGTGTGATAAATTCTTAGTTCAATGATGCTGAATTTTTTTTGACAAAATAAAGTTGTGGCACGGTCTGATTTTAATCCAACAAGCAAAAATGAAAGCTCAACCTCTTGGAATGAAAATGCTTTTTTGGAAAACAAATGAATAAGAATGAGGTAGTTAAGGTGTTTGAAGTTATTTAGAGGTCACTTTTAGGGTGGAAGGATTAAAAATACATTTTAAATGGAAAAAAAAAGAATGAAATTACTTCAAACCAAGTTTGTGAAGAAGTTAACTCTGTTGCCCACTAGTTTCCCTTAAGAGTCCAAAGTGCTAAAAGAGAACAATCTTTGAAGGGATATTTCTTAGAGACCATGATTCTTACAGACTCTTTGTCCAAGGCTATGGGATTGTGTTGGAACCATCTACAAAAACCTCTCTCAGTTTTTGCTATCTCATAGACGTTTTCCTGTGGTGATGACTTTTTCAGTGGAGGGAAAAGTTGCTAGATGAAAGCAGTGTAAAGTTGCAAAGTGGTTCAACTTTCATTCTGCAACTCGTAAAACCAAATGGACGATTACAACACGTCTATATGGGTATGTTTACACTAGGTATGGTCATATTTTTCACCCAAATATACTAAATCACTCTGAGCTACATTGGACGGGCGATTTCCCTAAAGAGTCCAAAGTGCTAAAAGGTAGCAATCTTTGAAGGGATATTTCTCAGAGACCATGAGTCTTAAAAAATCTCCATCTGAGGTTATGGGATCGTGTTGGGACCATCTACAAAAACCTCTCTCAGTTTTTGCTATCTCAGAGGCATTTTCCTATGGTGATGACTTTTCAGTGGAGGGAAAAGTTGATAGATGCAAGCACTGTAAAGTTGCAAAGTGGTGCAACTTTCATTCCGCAACTCGTACGACCGAACGGAATGTTCCAACATGTCCAGATGGGTACGTTTATGCTAGGGATGGTCATGTTTTGCAAACAAATATGACGAATCACTCTAAGCTACATTGGATCGATGATTTCCCTTAAGAGTCCAAAGTGTCAAAACGAAGCAATCTTTGAAGGGCTATTTCTCAGAGAATGTGAGGCTTACATACTCTCTGTCTGAGGCTATGGGATTTTGTTGCAACCATCTACAAAAACCTCTCTCAGTTTTTGCTATCTCGGAGGCGTCTTCTTATGGTGATGACTTTTTAGTGGAGGGAAAAGTTGTTAGATGCAAGCAGTGTAAAGTTGCAAAGTGGTGCAATTTTCATTCCGCAACTTGTATGACCAAATGGACTATTTCAACACGTCTGGATGGGTACGTTTACTCTAGGGATGGTCCTCTTTTTAAACCAAATATGTTGAATCACTCTGAGCTATATTGGACCAACAATTTCCCTTAAGAGTTCAAAGTGCTAAAATGCAACAATCTTTGAAGGGCTATTTCTCAGAGATCATGAGGCTTATAGAATCTTCGTTCGAGGCTACGGAATTTGCAACAACAAGTATTACGAATCTTAAGAGGAACACAATAAAATGGCTTCAAACCCTCAAAAGTCCTTTGCGAGATTTCCATATTTTTATGTGTTTCAATAATTTTTTTGAACATTGTTTGGCTTGATTCCAAGAAATGTTTAGGATGTGGTGTATGATATCGATTGCCAATTCTTAACTTTAAAACATCCTTTTCATTGGGTGATAATCTAGAGTTATCATGCCAAAATTGTTGAATTACTTGCTTTACATTATCTATTAGCTTCTTATCAACACGTGGAAGCCTCCCAACAAAAGCCCATGTATCATTTTGAAGAGGATAATCTATTCTTTCTCTTCTTCCAAGTGCTCTATCCAAATTTTTATGATTTATGTCAAAATCCATACAATTTTGTCTCATAAAGCGAGCCTTTTTCAATTGATGGCTTACTAGGGTGGTTGTAATGACTCTTCGAGCAACTATCTTATCCTTTTCCTTGTTATTTTTTCCAATAGACTTGAGAGCATTAAAAATATTTTTGACAATAATAGAATTTTTTTTGGTCTTCTTGTTCACATGAATCTTCAATTTGGCTAGCAAAGGTCTCATCTTTTGCATCTTTAGAAATTGTACAAAAATTTGGCATTGCTCGGTCAATGTCTTATCACTAAAATATTTGTTGAAAATTCTTCTAGCCCACAACCAAAAATTTCGTGTTGATCTCTTGCCTTCAAAATTGTTTATAATGTTCTCATAAAATTCAAGTAACCATGTAGGGGTTCTTGAAGGTCTTGAAATTGGAATATGTCTTTCTTCCACACAAGGTTCTTCATTTCTCATGTAATCTCGTGAAACATAATTTACACTTGCTTCAATATTATATTCAAAATCTTCATTTCCAACATTTTCACCTTGAACATTTTCAATATAAATTTGAATAATTTCATTCCCATTTTCAATATCATGTTCCAAATCTTCAAATCTAACATTTTTACCTTGAACATTTTCTTTATCAATTTCAATATTTTCATTCCCAATTTCAATATCATGTTCAACATCTTCAAATCCAACATTTTCACCTTGAACATTTTCATTATCAATTTCAATAATTTCATTCCTAATTTGAATATCATGTTCAACAAATTCAATTCCAAGATTTTCACCTTGAACATCTTCAATTTCCTCTTCACTTGAAAGACCATAGGGGTTAGGTTCACCAATATTTAACATACCTTGTCTTCTCTTCATATGACTTTCTCTATCTCTTTGTCTATATACTTCAATTTGTTCTTTTGTAAGATTTCTCTTATGTTTTTCCTTCCGTTGACTATTGCTCCCCATTATACCTCATAAAAGATGCTAAAAAATCATTGCTTATGACAAATTTGAGTAGATGATGCTCCAAAAAGTTGATCTTTGTCTCTTCCTTTATGAAACTGCGTGTGTGTCGCCTGCAAATAGAATGTAGGGTCCGTTGGAGCACACAAAATGGCCCACATGGGGCTTTTCTATGGCCCACAAATCTGATATCATTATAATATGATATCTGATTCATTTGAAAAAAATTAGGATGTTTTGTAACGGTATGATTTTAGTTCTATAAATCGGATATTTGATTTGTGTACACATAGACCTAAGGGTTAATGGTAGATGGTAGAGGGTTTAAGGGTTAAAGGTTTAGGGTTTAGGGTATATGGTAGAGGGTTTAACAGTTAATGGTTTATGGTAGAGGGCTATAAGGGTATAGGGGAGAGAGATAGATGGAGTGATTGTGTGAGAGAGTGACTTGAGAGAGTGCGATAAGGTCAGAGAG